>CAJHQP010000591.1:0-172492 GCA_905132765.1 Moricandia arvensis | reverse complement strand
TATATACTTTCATCTAGATTTATTTCAAAACAACAAATATATTGTGTGTTCTTAGAGTCTTTGTTGATTTGATCCCTAAGTACTACACTGAACCTCTTATTTGAGAGAGTAAAGTAGCTCATAGGGTTAATTTGAGAGTGCATAATAAACGCTACATCAATCATCTTTCAATTATGCATTTGAAAATATATGAATCGATATTGTGTAGGCTTCTATCAGACCCAGTTTGATGGAACTACTGAAACCAGAAAACATGGAACCCAATTTAGTGTATCCTAAAAGTCATTTTCTGATAGATGAACGTCGTATAAGAAGATTGGATAATCGAGAAATTGCAAAGTTCAGATATTTTGAGAAAGCAATAGAGAGTTGTTTCGACATGGGAAGACCGAGATAAATACCAGGCTGATTATTTAGAACTCATTGCAGAGATTCTAGTGTCTAGTAAAGTGTGTACATCTATGTTTTAAGAATTTGGGGACGAATTCTCTTGAGGGGGGAAAGAATGTAATAACCCTCACGACCGGATAGGAATTTAGTCTAGAAAAATCCTATTCGACCAGTTTGGAGTAGGTCCGACAATAATTTAAATAAAATCAACTAAGTAAGTTAATGACTCGATGGGACTGTCTAGTGGTCTAATGACTAAGATAATAGTTCTCGTCGAGTGTTGGATGACCAGGTCATGTATTAAATATTATGGTCAAGTGTATAATTAGCTGAACGAGATTTTCCGAGAGCAAGACGTGAGCCGAAGGACAAGAAATATTTAGTCGAAAGATTGTTCAGAATTATCAAGCAGCTTTCTAAATAATTCTGACCCTTCATGTACTTTACCTTCTCAGCTGCTTGATCAGTAACCAAGTCACATGCCATGCACCTTCCTGCTTGCTTGCTTCTGTAGTAAATACCACATGAAAGTTACAAGCTGCTTGCTTGCTTCTGTAGTAAATACCACATGAAAGTTACAAGCTGCTTGCTTGCCTTGCTTCTTAAGTTGTCATGTGAGAAGCACATGTTCTGGCTGGAGCTTTCTTCAGGTGAAGAAAAAGACAGCAGTTGATTCTGAAAGTGGTGAAGCAGCTCTCCAGCTGTCTCCACTGCCCCTTCTTTGGTCCCTAAGCTGGACACTCATCTAAAGACAATCAGAAGTACTTAAATCTATCTTTCTCCTGATTCCCACTTTCTGAAACAGAGAGCAAAAAACAGAGCAAAATAATCAAAGAGAGAGAGAAGAGAAAATCTGGCAAGAAAATTCAGAGAAATATTCTGGAAAAATCAGTGACTAACCTGAAGCATGTCTGACCATTCTCACCCTATCCAGTCGTGAATCAGTGAAGTATTTTGCATGTAATACCTTAAGGTTAGTCGTGACTTCATCTAGGATTTGAGAGCACCCATGTGTTCAGCCTTTGATTTTAATCGGTAAGGATTTGTGATATTGATCAGATCAGTAGGTAAAGCCCAGTGTCTGGATTAAAACCTAAGTTATGTTCTGATCAAGAACCAATCATCGGTTTCGCTTTTCTAAAGGTTAAGGCTTGAGCATCTTGAAGAAAGAGTGGAACCGAATTCATCTAGTTTGAGTAAAACTGGTAAGTCTTGGAAACTCGTTGCTGAATCAGTTTTTGGTTAGAACCGAATGGCTGTGTTGCTGAGCTTCATGTCATGATCAGTTTGTCTTATCCCCTGTTAAGTTTATCTCTTGCTTAGCTTGTGGTCGAGTTGTTCTTCAAACTGTTCATTTGATCTAATCTCCTTAATCCGAACTGATGGATGAATCTATGTGTTCAACCGGTTCTGTTTTAGGTCAAAAGCTGAAGGAAGTTGTTTGATCATCTCAGCTCATTTTGTGTGATTGCTAGCTCTCTTGTTGGCTGTAATTTTTTTGGAACCAGTCCTGAGTACCCTTGCGCCCTTTTTTCTTTTTGTTTTGAGTACAGATGGTTGAAGAGGGTTGTAGGATCAACCGGATCCTTTCTTGTGGTGGTTCTGAATTGAGAGTGATCCAGAAGTGGAGTGTCCTTCGATTGCTTCGATTCTAGTCTTCCTAAGACAATCTCATGGATTCAAACGTGAGTCTAGATTGATGATTAATGAGTTATGAATGAGTATAGTATGATTGCGTACTAAGTATGGTTGATTGATTAAGTATTGTCTCTTGATCTATATTTAATTATGAATTGTTTTCCTAGTGTAAACACTACAGAATTACTAAGAATAATTCTTTTATGTTTTCTCGAGCCTTAGTACTTGTTCTCAAGTATTAATATGTATGTATATTATTAAGTATATGATATGAATCATGTGAATTCTTATCATATTTACTCCCCCTAAAGTCCCCGCATTACCATGACTTGGTCCTGCGAATGGAAAAAGATCATGAAGGCATGGTGATGGGGTAGCACCCTGGAGGTCATGTACTGCATGACAATGCAGTTTCAGATGTTCATATGGACGTTCGAGGATGATGGTAATGCTAACTCACTAGGCTTGGTTAGCCTTTGTGTTTTATAAGATCTGGTATATAAATTTATATATGAGTGAATGGCGGGTGACATGGAGGTTATGTTTAAGATAGGATTCACATCAATAGAATGATAGGCCTTATATATACAATAATTAAGGTATATTTCCTCTGCATTCAAATGGTGTCGACTCAGGATACTATGATATGTGTTGGGGTGTGGATTAGAATCACTGAGTAAACTAGTTACTCATGACTCATTTTTGATGCAGGTAACCAGTAGGCATGAGACCTTTACTCTAGGACGGGAAGGAACAACATTAGCCAGCGGTAGTTTTATTATCCTTGCAAAATAGTTTTAATATATCTTATGTATAAATTTTGTTGACCAAAAACCTCGAGGTTAATCCTTATCATTTTGTAAGATGATTTTGAAAGAATATTATATAATATATTAAAGAATGTTTCTTTAAGTACGAGTTCCATATGATATTAGTCTTTGTATGGACGAACTAACTATTGGGTATTACTCAGCCGGGTTGAAAAGCCTTGGGTTGTACCTAATAGGATATGTGTACTTAGACGATTGGCCTAAGGTATCTGGATCTATTTCGGGAACTTCGGGTTAATTGTTTATGTACAAATTGTGACTTCTCGCTTTGATTTAAGTTACTAGTAATTGGTTGTGTATGTTCTTGCTTGATTGTTGCACGAGCGGTCGAGTCAACTTGTAGTTATACCAGATTGAGGGTGTCACACCCATGACCTCTTAAACACCGACGAACAAAACAAAAATATTTGTAAAACACACAATAGATGATAATTGGTGAATGCACAATCCAAAAAGTTAGTTTGGTTTAACATAACATTTCATGAACAACTGACTCTACTCATCTATACTCATTCCATTGAATTTGGGTGAGTCACCAGAAAACCATGCATAACAAACCATTCAAACGAAAGTTTTTTTTAACAGTGATTGACACTTACCCACATGTACAAGAGAAATAACACAACCGAATAAAAAGAAAAAGAAAGCAGCAGAAGGTGCATCAGTTGAAAAAACATAACTCGAATCACATATCCAAGAGATCAGCAAAAAAATAATCATACATATCATTTTCATATCTACACAAAGTTATCTTTATATATCATTTCGGATCTAAACAAGACAACCCCGTCGCCTAGAACTCAAGGAAAAAATGTAAAGAATCTAAAGGCATTGCAACATATTACTAGACAAGAGTGAACCACAATATAACAACACACCTCTTCTTCGTTGATATCTTTGGTTTTTCTTACGTTGTCAACATCTCCTCTTTATGCTTTGTCATCAGGATCGTCTCTCTCCTCTGGAGCAGATGCGACTACCATTTTTGTATAGTACATATCCAAAAGATTTCGCCTGAGAGATTTCCTGTCATGGGCGGATCTAGAAGGATGACTACGTCGACCTGGTTCTAATCCCATTATCGTCTATGTCATCGTCATTTACGTCGCTGTTGCTTATGTCGCCATCATCTATGACATTGTCGTCGTCTATAACTGTAAGAGGTGGATTACGACCCTTTACAAGGCCTACGAAATAGTTGGCATGACCCATCGAATTCGGAGTCACCCGGTTTGGCTCGTGGCTCGAAACACGTGACTCGCACGTGTCCCGCTTCAGACTATTTTTAGCCATCACAACGTGCTTTAGTCGGCTCGTTGGAGCGACTAAATGATTACCCGCCCGACGGCGTGGTCAGCCGGCCCGTACGAGCAAAGCCCATTAAGGCGAACCAACTTAGGGTATACTAGCTGCAAGATGCCTATATAAAGGAAGAGAGGGACAACGGAAAAGGGGACAAGAGAACACAGACACCACTAGCGGCTAGAATTAGAGTGTATATCTTATTCTCGCCGATTTGTACTCCACGGTTAGCTTTATAAGCACCAGTTACTTTCTTTGCCTGAAATTTTCCTTTATATATACGAACAAAAGTCTTTCTGACTTAATATAACCGTCTTCAAAACTACCCACCGACGAGTTTCGTCCCTTTACTGGAAACCGACCAAACACGGTTCAAACAATAACCATGTTGCCGTCACGATTTTTCCCTAGAAACTTAAGTTGCTCACTGCAAATCCAAAACATTTTCAAGTAAAAGAAATCATTTGTTCGTGTTACTAGTCGAAGAGAAATTCTTCGCCGGAGATACACAAGAGTATGCTCATAGAAAATAGTGAAGAAAGAGAGGAATGAGAACAAATAATTAATTGATTTAGTTGGTGATAAAATATGAGCCATTGAAACTATATCTACATCAATAGATCCAATAGCCATGATGTCGTAGTAGATATATCTGATCTTAGAAATATCAAATGAATTTGAGCCGTATAAAGCTAAATTAAATCACAAGGCTACCAGCTTCCCTCGTTTGGGCTTATGACTCTCTCTCCAGCTTATTAACATGTTAAGTGGAAAGGGCACGTGGTTGAATAAACACCTTGTCTTCTAAACAAATCGTCCTTTCTACCTTATCTTTTCACTTTTTAGTCTACGATTCCACTATCTATTTGGTGTTTGTTCTTAATTTCACTGTTTAAACCATAGATCTCAGTTCCAAATTTGGGGTTTTTGAATTTGGTTTGCGGAAATCGGTTAGAAGGTAAAGATGTTGTCTAGCTTAGATAAAGCTATGTTGCATATGATGCTGGAGGAAGACGAAGAACCTTACATCCTACCAAACCTACCGGAGTTCTGCTCATCTGAAGGGAACGGCTTAAGCTTGATTGGTCGTCTACTTAATCCTAAGTGTCAAAGATTGGCTGATGTTATTCTGGATATGCCAAGAAAGTGGCAGCTTTATGATAGGGTTCGTGGTGTGGCGCTTTCGAAGGACCGGTTTCAGTTTATATTTAAGTATGAGCACGATCTGGAAGATATCTTAAACCGGGGTGTTCACACTTACAACCTATGGGCCATAGAGAGATGGGTAGAAAAACCTACGGAAGATTACTTATAGTACATCTATACTTAGGTTCAGATGAGAAACATCCCACTCAATCATTACTCGGAGCAGGTGCTTACAGCTCTGGGAGAGTTTATTGGACAAGTTATCGAGGTAGCTTTTGATCCTAAGAAGGCTTAAACAAAGGATTACATCACGGTAAAGGTGAAGTTTAATATATCTAAACAGCTTAGAATAACGAAGAAAGTAACCTTACCAAGCGGCGAAGACGTGATCATAAAAAATGATTATGAGCGTATTCAGAAGAGGTGCTATCAATGCCAGAGGTTAAATCATGAACAAGTCCAATATCCTCTGATACGTCTAAGGAATGCTGAAGTTAAAGAAGGATCATCTCCCAATCTTCAACTCAGAGAGTGGAGGAAACGTTAATCAAGGAAGATGATCCTCTGCTTGGTGTGATTAAGGAGGACCAAGTTGGAGTGAAACCGATGACTGGAAGACCGAGAATAGCTGAAGAGGTATTAGAAAACATGAGACAGTATATCTTTACAGCTAATGGACCTGAGAAGATTGCGAGGCATGAGAGGGTGAAGTCATCTCTGAAAGACTTGGAGAATGATCCTTTGGGATCTTGGAAGGGATGAATTTTTCAGATGAAGGCCCAACGATTCATCATATGTTATTTGCTGATGATAGCTTGTTTATTTGTAAGGCCAATGAGAATCAAGATTTTCATCTTATGAGTATTCTCAAAGTTTATGAAGAAGCTACATGCCAACAGGTTAATCTGGTGAAGTCGGGTATCACCTTTGGTTCCAATGTATCTGAGGAGATTAAAGATACCATTAAGAGTGTAACAGGGTTTTCAAAAGAAGGTGGAACAAGGACTTCCTTGGGACTGCCCGAATGTTTCTCTGAGTCCAAAACAGAGATGCTAGCCTACATCTATGATAGACTAAAGGATCGTCTATCAGGTTGGTTTGTGCGGCTCTTATCACAAGGTGGAAAGGAGATTCTTTTGAAAGCAGTGGTGATGGCTATGCCTGTTTATGCCATGTCTTGTTTCAAATTGCCCAAGAAATCACGTGAGGATCTCACAAGAGCAAACTTTTGGTGGAACTCTCTTTACCATAAGAGGAAGATTCATTGGCTAAGTTGGTCAAAACTTTGTTTGGCAAAGAAGCAAGGAGGTTTAGGCTTTAAGGACATTCACCTTTTTAATCAAGCTCTTTTGGCAAAACAAGCTTGGAGAATACTTGATCAACCTGATTCCCTATTTGCCAAGGTATTCAAGAGTAGGTATTTTCTTAATGGTACATATATGTCTGCAAAGATGGGGACAAGACCTTCCTATGGATGGAGGAGTATACAGTTTGAAAAGGATTTACTTGTTCAAGTCTTAAGGAAACATGTTGGGAATGGAGAAACCATATCAGTAAGGACAGTCATGGATCCACGGTGAGACGATGAGAGCACCTCTAACGAAAAACATCATGGTGGACCTGGAACTTACAGTAAGTAACCTTATTGACATTCCTTCGAGAACTTGGAACATGGCAAAACTAGAGGAACTGTTTTATGAGGAAGAGATTGTGAGGATCAACAAAATGAAACCAGTGGTGGATGAGGAAGACTTCTGGGTGTGGCTTCATAATCGAAATGGAATGTACTTGGTGAAGTCATGATACTGGATGATTCGTCAAGGTATAACATCTGAAGTGAAGCTACAGGCTGATATGAAGCCCTCTCTCAATGTGCTTAAAGAGGCAACATGGAAGGTGGAGTGTTCACCGAAAATTAGAACATTCTTATGGTGGGCCATATCGAATGCAGTTCCAGTGGGGGAACTTCTCCAAAAGAGAGGTATAAAAGGTGATCTATGTTGTCAGTTATGTGGATTCACAGAGGAATCGATTAACCACATTATTTTCACATGTCCTATGGCTCAGCAAGTTGGGGCCATGTGCGACATTCCAATACCACAGGAGGGGATCAATGAAATTCTTACTTCTCAAATTTTCACTATCTCTTGACCCTTGAGAAAAGAAGCACATTCCGCAAAATATCATAAGATGCTTTGCATGGGTGATTTGGTATTTAAGGAAAAATAGGAATAGGTTTTTGTTTGAAGGGAAGCATTCTCTACCAATTGAGCTTGTCGCCACAATAAAACAACAGGTGGAATTCTGGTTTCTCACTCAGGAGAAGGATGTGGAGGTGGAAAGTAGTTTGAGAGTGGAAGAAGGGGGGGAAGATATGAAATGGCGTCCACCTCCGAGGTCGTGGTTTAAATGTAACATTGGTCTCTCTTGGAAACGTACAACGCAAAGAGGAGGGGTATCTTGGGTCCTCCGTGATGAGAGACGGAAGGTGATAATGCATAGTAGAAGATCTTTCTTTGCTGTCTCAAGTTTGCAAGAGTTAAAATTTACGGCTTTTCAATGGTCGGTGGAATGTATGATTCAGCACAGGATGAACAAGATTATTTTTGCTTTGGAGTATGCTGAGTTGATAGACAAGGTGCTGAGACCAAAAGCATGGCCGTCTTTCAAATTCCAGAGAACGGAACTGATGAGAAATTAAGAAATATGGAGTGGTGGAGAGTAGAGAAGGAAAAAAGATAAAAAAAAACAGAGGGGCTTTCCTCATTGCCCAAAGTGTAACAAAGTTTGAACTCGTGCAATCCTATGTTGTTACAGATTCTCCTGATTGGTTAAAACAAGTTTTTGTTGATGAGGAAGCTCTTCCCTCTATTTGATTAACCCGTGAGTTGCAGTTTATGGCTTCTGGTCTGATTTTTTGGTATAATCACTAACGGTTTGGTTAGGTGATAGTGGCGTTAGGTTTTTGGCTTCACCTTTTATAGTCTCAGACAGGTATGTATATTCTAATTCCTAGTCTGATTGAACGTAGTATCAGCATAGAGAGATGTACTATGGCTGGGTGTTATAGGATGTGCGAAGATTATGTATCCTAAAGGAAAAGATATATAATCTAATTGATGAAAAAGAAAAAGCTAAATTAAATCACAAGCTGATGTGTGTTCCCGCCCATTTGATTGTTCCCCCAAACTTAGTTCACTAGCTGACTTTTTAGGATCCAACGAAATTAGTTAGAACTGTAGTCTTTTTAAGTGGAAAAGTGTCCTAAGAGTCGTATGTGCTCAAAATGTTAATTAACTCTTGAAATGTGACTAATGATGATATATTCTCAAAAGAAGTGTGAAAACCTACAAATAAATATACACCAATATGTGCTCCCAAAAAAAAATATACACCAATATATATTAGAAGAGAGAGAGAGAGAGAGAGAGAGAGAGAGAGAGAGAGAAAGAGAGAGAGAGAAAGAGAGAGAGAGAAAGAAAGAGAGAGAGAGAAAGAGAGAGAGAGAGAAATAGAGAGAGAGAGACAGCCATATAGTAGCATATAGCACATACGTATTGGTAAGAGATAGTAATTGCACATTGATTACAAATTATCTATGCTTTATATATCCACTTTGCTCTCTCTTCTTTCAAAAATCCTTCTCTATGTACAAAATCAAGTTTTCCACCTGCAAAATAACTCACATGTCATGATTTTTTTTCATTCTTTCACTACAAGAAAATAATTATTTAGCTATGGCCATTTTCGTAGTTATTTCCTCGTAAATGAGCTTTTACAAGGAAATAACCACGAAACTGAAAAAGTCGTGCCACGTTCGTTATAAGGCATATTTACTCGCTAAACTCTCATAGCTTTACGAGGAAACATTTCGTCGTAAACACGGGCCTACATTTTCTCATAAAAGACACGCAATTTATCCACGTAAAATACACGCTAATATTTCCTCGTTAAACCACGTAAAGTCTTCCTCGTAACATACTCATTATTTGTCGTCGTAATCTCCATGTAACAATTTCCTCGTAAAGCCCACGCTATGGTTCGTAGTTAATTCCACGTAAATTTAAGGATGAATTTACTTCGAATCTTATTTTTCTGCATTGATAATAATTAATTATAATAAAATATTTTTAAAATATTTTAAAAAAATAATATTAAAATAATATAAGAAAACGAAAATATTTTATAAATATTTAAGTTCTAAATTTATACTACAACAAAAAAAAGAGCTAGGGGTTCTGGGAGCCATGGCGGTCTGGCTCTGAAATGCCCAATTGTCTCTGTCTCTCTGCTACCATCATCTTCAATTGCGGATTTCCAGCCGCTAGAGCTTCGAGGATACCCTCGAGTGAACCCATTTGAGCTTGCGTCGTGCTCAAATCAGAACATGTCTCGTTCAACTCTGAACGCAGCTGAGCAGTCTCATCATTCTGTCGCTGAGCATAAGACGATGTCACTCTTGGGCTATCGTTAACGGAACACATCCCGAATCTACGTCCTTTTTTCTTAGGGACGACCTTTAAAAAAATTAATGTTAGCCAATAATAAAAAGTTAGATATTAAATGCATAATAATAATAATAATAAAATTTAACCTGCTCGTAAATGTCATCCTCTTCAGCTGTGGACGGGTATCCTATCGGGGGACTGTTGGGTCAGCTGGGTTTGGCGCACTTCAACCCAGCAACAACATCGTTGTAGATTTTCTCGGACCTAGGATCTACAAATTCCCAGCCTTGTTCTTGTGGGTCCTCTCGTAAAGTTCCTTAAGAGATGGTAGAACTCCCGTCTCTTTAGCCTAAGAAGATTTTTTTAAATAAGTAATCCATTAAAATAAATATAATAAAGAATTTAACTAATTTAAATATTTACCATCCCAAGACGGACACCGGCGTGTGGTGTTTGACCCAAAGAGTGAAGCATCAGGCATGTTTCCATGCTCGTCTTTTGTCAGACGGGAAGAGGAGCAGCTGTTGGAGACTCTGATCGATGATGGCAAGTTCCAATAACGGATGATGCCATCCCACACCTCCGTTGTGAGCTCAGTTAGTTTCCCGTTCTCATAACCATATACCATATAATATTCCTTCCAGTTAGACACCGTGTCCAACAATCGCTCTTTTGCCTTTTCGACAAAACTTGCTTCACATCCTCGTTTACTCCTATGGACAACGCCATTTTTGTTGTAGACCAAAAAATATTAGATTAAAATTAGTCTAAAAATATATAAAAATATTAATAATTAAAAAATAAAACTAATAATCATTTACCGCAAACATTTTGAACCATGTCTTTCGGACGTGGTTCGGCGTCGTTTTCCAGTTCGGATGTGTGTCGGGAAGTAACATTTGATCACCTCGGTAACGCTCCGAGTGAAACGACTATCAACCCCAAACCTGAATTGAACAAAAATAAATAAAAATTATTAAATATTTGAATGTTGTTATGAATAAAAAATATTTTTAAACATGAAACGTACCAGAAAGTGCCTTCCGGTCGGTCGGGGTCTAAGACTGGTAAACCTTCTATGCCTGGCTGACCGAGAAGGTCCTCGACGGTGTACATTGCATAAGGAGCCGTCAGCGGCACCAGCAAGTCGAGATGAACTTTGCCCGCAGCCGCAGGAGGAGAAGGAGGAGGAGGAGGAGGAGGCACGTCATCCTGCGCAGCAAATGGAGGAACGGGTGGTGGCGCAGCAAAAGGAGGTGACATCGAGAATCTCTGAGAAGATTGAGTCTCGGGAACAGTATCCAGAACCGAAGAACCAGGAGCTGAAGATGATGCGGCTATATGAGTACCAGGCACGGTAAACATGTCTCTGTAATGAGTCGCGTTCTTAAGCTTATTAGCTCTAACCATCTAAGAAAATTAATTCAAAATATTAATCATTTGAAAAAAAACATAAATATATTACTAACCACCTAAAAACATGTAAGGTTACGATCTAATAAGCTAAATTCCCTAAACTAACCACCTAAACAAACCACCTAAACAAACCACCTAAACTAATCCTAAACTAATTACCTAAACTATCTAGAGAGGAAGTAGAGAGAATACCTTAAGAGGAGATAGAGAGGAAGTTGCTACGAATGAGAGAAGTGGGCTGTGTCGAGTTTATATAGGGAATTATATTTCCTCGTAAAGAACTCGCAAGTTTACTAGGAAATAACCAGTCCCGCGTTTTTTTCCTCGTAAACTCGTCGCTAATTAACGACATATTAACCAGGCATTTGTTTTATTTAATGACGAATTAACCAGGCCCGCTTTTTCAGCCCACGAGGAGTTTACGAGGAAATGGAACCAGTCCTGCATTTTCTTTCATCGTAAAGTCGTCGTTAATTAACGACATATTAACCAGGCCCGTGTTTTCAGCCCACGAGGAGTTTACGAGGAAATAACCAGTCCTGCGTTTTCGGTTTACGTGGAATTTATGAGGAAATGATTCTAAATCCCTAAAAACCAAAACCCCAAACCCTAACTTCCTTAACTTATAACATCAATCTCTACTTCTTCTTAAACCTCAATCTCTACTTCTTCATAAACACTTAAATACACAAAAAATTTTTGTCAAACCAACAACTTCTTGCTAATTAAATTTTCATAAACAAACAAACTAACACACATTCATTAAGTCTTAAAATTCAAAAATACATCATAATTCGGATACATTATTATCATTTTCGTCATCACTAGAAACATCATCATCTTCATTAAACTCGTCTTCAACAGCTTCGTCTGTGGTATCGTCGTGAAAATATTTGTATTCACGATTATGTGGATTGATGAGAAGGATGTCATCAACTTGTTGATCAGGTTCCTCGACTCCATTAGTGTGTTCTTTTAGTAAAGGTGGTTCTTTTCCAGCGATTATGCGTCCACATGGTGTAACTTTGATAACAGATAACCAATTTATCCCCGAGGTTGTCATCCGAGGATAAGGAACGAATCAAACTTGGCCTGCTTGTGAAGCTAATATATAAGACTCAAATTTGTAATCTTCGTCCACCATTGACATCAACTATACCGAATTTGTTAATACGAACACCTTTATTAACTATGGGGTCGAACCAGTCACACTTGAAGAGGACGCATTTCAGCTTCAATAATCCTAGGAATTCAACTTCAATAATCTCCTGCAAGATCCCATAGAAATATGTTTCGCCTTTGACACATATTCCATAATTACTTGTCGCCCGGTGTCTACCATACTCATATGTATGAAAAGTATAGCCTCGTGTGAAATACATCGGTGATGTGGTGACCTTTGCAATTGGACCTTGAACTAATTCGTGATACCATGCAGGATAATCTAGATCGTCTTAATCAACCTGCAAAAATAAAAAGAACTTTGAAATTAATCCTATTAACAACGAACGTTGAAAAATAAAGAGAACGTTATAATACTTGTTTCCTCAACCACTTAATAAAGTGTTGATCTTTCCTTTCGTCTAACTCACTTGTCGATATATCTGGGATTGCTTCTTCGACTTGAGTAACAAATTAGCTGTAAAATTTTCTGTTAATTAATCAATTCCATATATACATATATATATATATATATGTGTGTGTGTGTGTGTGTGTGTTTGTAATTATAAGTTCACTTATATATATATAAGTTGCACAGTAAGATGGGAATGTTCTCATGAAGTTATTGAACGACATCCTCTTTAAGGGTTTGCGTGCTCAGATCCCTGGAAAATGCTCCAATTCCTTGCATATTTCAAAATTTAAAGACATTAGTAGTCATATTATTTATTTGTGTATATAAATAAGGAAATTAATTTAAGCATGTGTTTAAATATACAAATATTACCTGAAAGTGCTTCGTGTACTTTTGTTGGCAGTAGCTCCGCAAATGCAAAAGGAAGTAATCATTGCATAAAGACATGACAATCATGACTCTTCATCTCTGGGAACTTTTGACCTTTTTCAACACATCTAGAAAGATTTCAAACATACCCATCAAGTTACTTCACTTCTGATGCCACTCAGTTGAACAACACCGATTTTTATTCTAATGAAAATCTGAATATCGGAACTGGAACTTGTCCATTGCTTTTTATATGTAATTCACTTCTTGAGCAAATATCAGTTAACTCCAACCTCAATTTTATTCTATCTTTCGTCTTTCCTGTGACATTCAATATTGTGTTCAGGATGTTCTCAAAAAAAATTTTCTCTATATGCATCACATCGAGGTTGTGACGCAAAAGAAGATCCTTCCAATATGGAAACATGATGTGTTGTGCTGAACTCCGTAATAATCAAGCATATTACTGGGAACATGCTAATTACCACCAGGAGGAACGGTTTCTAGAGCGCCGTAGTAATCGATTTGCGCTTCAATTTGTTCTCCAGTTAAATATAGAGGAGTGTCTCTCACAACCCTTTTTGTGCCTTAAAAATGTCTTGTTTCTTCTTTACGGATGGTGAATGGGAAGAAATCGATAATGACAATCGAACCAACTTGTCTTCCTACCATTCTTCAACTGAAACGCATCTGTCATTCTATTAAAATATGGACAAGATAATCTCCCATGTGTAGTCCATCCAAACAACATCCCATATGCAGGAAAGTCACTTATGGTCCACGAAGCATCGCTCGCATCGTAAAATTTGTTTTCGTTGAACAATCATACGTCCTCACCCATGTTGACCACAAATCTTTCAACTCTTTTATCAGTGGTTGTAGAAAAACATGGAGAGATCTTTTTGGATGCTTAGGACCAAGTATTAATATGGTCATGAATAGAAACTCTCGTCGCATGCACATCTTTGGTGGTAGTTTGTACGGCGTAAGAAAGACTGGCACAGTGAATATTGTCTGCATGACATTCCAAATTGACTAAATCCATTTGTGCATAATCCAAGATACACATTCCGGCTATTGCTAGCGAAATTTGGATGTACATTGTTAAAATTTTTCCAAGATCTTGCATCTGATGGATGAGTCATCTCACCCTCCGTCTGAGTATGCTCAGCATGCCATCTCATCCCTTCGACAGTCTCCTCAGATTGGTACAATCTTTTCAATTTGTCTGTAATTGGTAAGTACCACATCCTTTGGTACGGAACCCTATTATGCCCTCTTCCTTATGGATTGAATCGTGGCTTCTTGCAGAATCGACAATCTTCTAATTTCTAATCATCTCCCCAGAAAATAATGCAATTGTCGGTTCAAACGTTTATCATCTCCGAAGGCAGCCCAAGACTATAAACCAATTTCTGAATCTCATAATAAGAATCAGCAGACACATTGTCTTCCGGCAAATACTCTTTAAACAAGTCTACCCATGCATCCATGCAATTTTCAGGTAGATTGTGATTTGTTTTAATATTCATCATTCTAGCAGCCAACAACAATTTAGAGAGACCTTCTCTACAATCACTATAAATTGGTTGATTCGCAGCCTCTAACATTTCATAAAACTTTTTTGCATCTAAGTTAGGTTCTTCAGCTTCATCATGAGCTACAAATGCATCATCTACCATATGATGAACCCTGTCATAATCTACCATATGTTCCTCCGATGGTAACTATTTTCATTATGCAAATGATCAACCAAAGGTTCAACATGAAAATTGCTATTACTACTGATAGCTTCATTTCCACAATTACTATAACCTTCTCTATGTTGAAACCAAATATAGTAATGTGGCGTGAAACCTCTATTTACTAAATGCTTCCAAACATTTTCTCGAGGGCCTAATTTTGAATTGTTGCATTTCCGACAAGGACAGAACATCTTACTGCTTTCATGCGTGAGTGGTGTAGAATTTGCTTGATGCATAAATATCTCCAGCCCTTCAAGATATTCTTTCGTCACTCTCTTGTTACCATCTCTATATGTATACATCGACCTCCGCAACTCGAAAAATATTTCCATCTCCAGACATTTTATTTTTCTTTCACGTTTTCAATTTTTTTTTCTGTTTTACGTTTTCAATTTTTTGGGTGTGTTTCATTTGAAACTCAAAGAACATATTTATAGGAAAATTTTGAATTGGTAGGTGACATTTTACCACGAATTTATGAGGAAAATTTGTAGGTATACACCTAACAATAAACACGTTTACAACTAAAAAGTCGTTGGCCTCGTCATTTCCTCGCTAAATGGTTTCCTCATAAAGTACATGTAATATTAGCGAGTACTTTACGAGGAAACGCAGTCTGGCACGTAATATCCTCGCTAAATAACGTCAGTTTTACGAGGAAACCTGTTTCTCGTTTATTCACGACGAATCTACGAGGATTCATAATTTCCTCGTACAAAACACATAATTTTACGAGGACTCATTTTCCTTGTTAAATTTTGTTGTTAAAAAATGTTTTCTTGTAGTGTCGTCTCTCTCTCTCTCTCTCTCTCTCTCTCTCTCTCTCTCTCTCTCTCTCTCTCTCTTTGTTATTGTTGGCCAAAAACTCTGTCTCTCTCTGAGGTTGAGAACCTGACCGTGAACTCTTATCATGTCCTACAAGCTCTTAGGAGCAGTCCCTTGTTAATAAAGCCTAGGCGTATTTAATATTCGTTAACGTATTGTTGCTTGATAAAAATGTGAGCTAGTTGTTGATGTGATGAGAACACCTGGATCTATTAGGTTGTTAAATAATAAACCGGTTGTGTGTTGAGAATGAATGAGATGTGTGATATGAATGAAAGTGATGTGAATGAGGTCATGTAAAAGTGTAAACAGTATGGATGTTGTGTGTGATGTGGCACCGAGAATGGGTGTCGAAGTGTGGGGACGCGGGAATGTGGAATGTGGTGTGTGGCACCTAGTAGAATCGAGTCATGCCGAGTCTGGGTATAAGTGACTATGGAACCCGAGAACGGACAGTGCCTGATTGAGCCAAAGATGTTGTGACAGGGTAATCACATAGGATGCTATTGATCGTAGCCCGTGTGGGCGCCCGTAGGAACTCACAGCAAAGGGTGACTTGTAATGGATTATATCGGGACGTGCGGTAGGTCCTAGAGGACTAGGTTGCTAGTTAGCTTGTCGCATGCTAGTCCTTATTAGCTTGTGACTGTGGTGATTGTTTGTATGTCCTGATATCAGTTCGTAGGTTCCTTGAACTTATCCTCACTGAGTAATCCCAAATACTCACCCCTCTCTTTTGCAGGTACGAATGAGGAGGTCGAGGATTAGGAGTCTGGTAATGTCATCTTTTGGGTTTTTGTTTTCTTTAAGTGATTTTGAATTCAAAGACTATTACTTTCAAGTTTTTCGGTTTGGTTGAGTAAAGTTTATGTAATACAATGATATTATTGAAATAAATAGGTTTTGGACTCAATAGAATGTGGTTGAGGTTTTGGTGTACGGTTTCGTGGACGCGCTCCTTACAAAGGCGGCCAAAATAAGAAACTGGTGCTACCAGCATGAAATAGCCAAAAGCTACAACAAAAGGTTCTGAACCAGAACCTTCCAGAAAGAAGATTGGTTCCTTCGACGCGTATTCGACAATACAAGAGAAATGTCAGCAGGAAATCTGGCCCCGTGATTGAAAGGTCCATACAAGGTGATCGACATGCGGGGAACAGGAGCCTAAAAGACAACAAGACATGTACGTCGAGACTCAATCCAATAGTTGAAATAGATGCATCTCAAACCCTACTACTTCTAAAAATGATTTTAGGTTCAAGTCTTCTACGGCTTTCACAACTAATATTTAAGTGTTTTCTTTTCTACTTATCTAGCTCCTATCATTTATACTTTGTCTCTGAACTGATTTTATCTAATATAACTTCAGCTTGTTGAGCAATCCCTTAAACATATTCAAGTGATCCTTCATTGGAATTCTCTCCTGATACCTCAGCTCAATCAACTTCTTGACCAGTATATCTTGTTATTGCCGGTCTTCCGAGCATACTGTTCTAGCTTTTTCTACAAAGAACGAGTATCCGTCTCAGTCTTAATATGAAACAAAACATTATCATCTATCCACTGCCTTATCAACCCACACATTTGGCGACGCAACAAGTTCACTCACCGACCGTCTATTTATCCAGCTTCTTTTCCTAAAATACAAGAATGTGGAATTTCTTCATGAAAATAAAATCCTTCATCTTGCCTTTCAACAGATGAGTTATCACCATTCAAGCTTATCATCCTGCCCATATTTTCCATCATTCGCACAAACAAAAAATAACATGAACCCCGAAGCTGTGATACCCCTATGTTGGAGGAAAACACACAAACACGCTTATGAAGTTGAAGCATGATATACAATTGTATTCCTCTCACTTGTGTGAACTATGAAGAATATACTTCTATAATGGCAGAGTATAATATAAGTAGAAACTTAGATGAGACCAATATTTTTTACGTGGAAAATGTGAGAAGGAAAAAACACTAGACCATAATCCACTCAACAATTCACTATATAAATGGGTAGGAGTACACATCCTCCATGCTCAATAAACTGGACAGATCGAGAGACTAAAGCTACAAAGAGATATATCCAACACATGATACAACAACAACAAGAGAGCAACACAAAAACCTCAAAACAAACAGCCACAAAATAACTTTAGCTAACTTAGATTCCGGCAAACAAAAACTATGCGCACCGTAAAAATCCAATATGAACAAGTCAACAGCATCTCTACCAAATTTCAGCTAGATCAGAGAAGATCTCATCGTCAAATTTACCAAACATTTAAGACAGCGCTGCTGAAAGCTACCAGCTTCACTAAAGCTCATATAATATAAGTTCAAAACGTTAAAACGCAGATCTCTTCGATGAACCTCTAACCCACAGAGTGAGTGACAAAGCTTCCCACAAAATATTAACCTGATCATGATCAATTTGATCTCCCAAAACATGTCTTGAAATAATCTAGACAAATATTGCCTTTATTTCTCATTTCCTCTATTATCTTAAGAATTTTCTTGAATACTCTTCTTTTCTTGTGTCTACATGATATTTTTCTAAAGTACAAAGAGATTTTATATATAATATCTCATTAATCCTCAAGAACCAATAGTAATTTCATAGACTAATATCTATAGCACAATTCTAGTTTTGGGATCTCCAACCAAATTGATTGGGTTTCTCTCATAAAGAACCCCAACAGTTTGATCTTAATATTTTGTTCTTTTGAATCGAATTTACAGACCATCGCCGCTTATTGTTTGATTTCTTGCCCAGTATGTTCTCAAACCACTCCTCGGGGTTGTATTTTGCCTTTGGGATGTCTCCAACGTTCTAATCCGGTCTAGTACTTACGTTTGTGTGACAGGAGCACAATTATCTAGCTACGGGAGTTTCCTGAGTAGAGCAGATGTTGCCTTAAGCATTCTTGTCACTAACTCTACGACTGTTGCCTCTGTAATCTTGACCCATTTGCTTAGTCGTCTTCTCAACGGATCGGTCTTTCCTGTTGATGCAATCGCCATGTCTAAGTTTATACTACAAGTAAACGTTTCTGTTTGAACCAAGTTCGGTCTACTTTCGGTGCTAGGGAACAAAACTCGTCGGTGGGTCAGTCTAAGGACATTTTTATTAACTTTAACAGTGCCTCTCGGTTACAAAGAGGATACAAATCTGAAAGGAAAATGATTGGAGCTCTACGAGCTTGCCAGGAAAGTACAAGTCGGCTAGATACAAGAAAGATAAATCAAACCCTAATCCTAGTCACCGAGTCTGTATCACTTGCCTCTCCTCTCTGTCCTTCTTCCTTCCTTTATAGGCGACTAGAGTAATGGATGCCCTAACTCGGTTTGTCCTAATGGGCCTTTACACGTGCAGGCCGATTGGTGATGTTTTCGGAAAGGGCGTCTCTTTATTCGCTTTGGCCAGCCGATTTGGGACGAGTCAAGTCGACTTGAAGTAGTCTAGAGCGAAACACAACTCCTAGCCGTGAGACGAGCCTAGTAACTCTAATTCGATGGGCCGGGCCATCTATTACACGGGCTTTGTGGGGGATGTTATCGGCCTCCTACAGTAAGTCCCCCCCCACAGTTAATTGATATACGGAGTAGCCGGTTTCAATGGATTTATAAGTCTTGGTTCGGAAGTAGATTGTTTGGTGCGAGAAACTGGGTCTTTGGTGCTTTTGTCTCGGCGAACTGTTTGATTGGGTCTTCTGATTACGTTGCTTTTGGGGCGCTTTATTGTCTGGAGAGCGACAGAATGGAGCATCGGGTTAAGTCATTCATGCTGTGAGTGTCAGATCATTTGTCGGTAGTTGACAAGATGCGACGAGAGAAGGCGATTCATTGGGTGAGAGGGAATTGGCTCGTCTATTTCGCGGTTCTCTCGGACGAAGGGACTTGTAAAGGTTGTAGGGGAAGTGGGCATTTCGTCATAGTCCAGGCTCATTTATGTCAGAAGTTGAAGAGTCGGGAAGAAAAGGTAGGCGGCTGACGCGCAATTAGGCCCTCGTAGACCTAATTATGACACCCTTGGGAATCTCGCCTCTCTTCTTATAAATAGGTGACCCCCCCCCCTTAGTTCTCTCCATTCTTCTCTACAAGCGCATGTATCCCTTTTCTCTCCCTTCTCTGTACTTTCTCTCTCTAGCTTTGTAGAATATATAGTCGTATCGGTAAGGATGTGTCCTCGAGGAAGACTGACTCGGGAGGAAAAAGTGAAGCCAGTGGCCTCACGGCCGAATCCTGCCAGGGATGAGACGAACGACGAGCTGCTCGACAACTTCGACTTGGTGCATCGGAATGCGCTGACGGATGTTACCAGCCTCGATCTGTCGCAGAGGCTGCGAATAGTGGATGCGGAAAGAGAGATTTGGTGGGAAGAAAATGGTAACGCTGCGGCAGATATGCTAAGCCACGAACGGTCCAGGCCAACCCGATCAAGGCCGATCCGATATGGGTTAGTTTGATCCAGGCCGAACCGGAGAGAGAGTCCGATGATGACTTCCCATCCCGTCCCGACAGGTAACTTAGGTAACGGTATTTTTGGGCGTCTTTCTGCCGTTTCCCCTGAATTGTTGCATCCTGTCGGAAACCCGAAGCGGTCATGGGAAGAACTTCCAGAGACGAAGTCAGCTCCCGAGAGCGTCGAGAGAGTGCTCTCCGACTGCAATGTCGTCGGTGTGACGTATTGGATACCAACAAAAGAGCAGCGACCATGGCCGCCTCCCGTCGAGTACCAGTGCGTCTACGAGTCATATTTTCATAAGGAAACCAAGCTTTGGTTCCCAATTCCGCGACTCATCACGTCTTACGCCTTCCGTCGGGACGTGGCTATCTGTCGATTCTTGAATGGCTCGTTCCGCCTGATGGTCATGTTGCTGGTGATGGCAGAAGACAAATAAACGGGCCACCCGAACAATACGTTGAACTGGCAATGCAGCTATTTCTATATCAAATCTGATAAGCACGCGTTCGTCGAGCCGCCGAACGACTAGTTCCGAGTCTTTTGGAATTGGCGCATTGGTAGATCGCTGTCTTCGATCCATATCTTATTTCATTCGTCTAACTTATCCTTTCTTTCTCGTGCAGTTAGTCACCCGTACTTGACCATCGTTCCAGGGCAGTTCTTCAACAACGCTCGAGCCTTAGTCGAACTCGCTCATCGGAATTGGCCCGATATCAGTGAGGAGAGAGTTTGTCGTGCTTTGGATCACATAGATAAAGGTTAGGCTTTATTTCGCCGGGTTTAGCCCACGCCTTTCTTCTGTCGTTATATCTAATTCTTCTGATCTTGGTCGTTTTATCGTGCAGGTGACTGGGATTCTAATCTTCCTTGTCAGCCCTGGAAAGGCAAGAAGTGGTATTCCCTATTCTCGAGTGTAGAGAAAAGAGAGATAACCAAAGCTTTAAGGATGGGGAAATGTCGGATCTTTCTGCCATCACCAGAAAATAGGATCGAGGGTCATCCCGCTGCTACTGGGCTTATGAGGGCTCTGGACGGATACGACCTTGACAAAACCGAGCCTGGGAATGGTGTTTCCGAAATTATTCATGAGGTTACGGGCTCTAAGGTTTCGTTTCCCGATACAGAGGTGCCCAGTCCCTCCGAAGAAAGCAGGAAGAGGGCGCAGGATGACTCACTCGTTGACGACAATCAGCGAGAGAAAGCCAGAGCAACCGAGGAAGAACAGTCAGGGGAACCCTTGAAGAGGAGGAAGAAGAAGAAGAAATCGGCTGAGAAGCAGCTTGCTCCCGACGATAAGGGAATCCCTTCCCTGGTGGACGAACTGATGGGAGACCTGGGCCCGGATGGGAGCAGCGAGGGAGGTTCAAATGATCCTCTGGCGATTTTGACGGCAGATGGGTCCTTGCATGATTCTCTGGTCGTGCAGGAAGGTGTCGCTCCTGGGTCTGCAACGAAGAATTGAAAGAAGAAGAAGAAAATCGAGTCGGAGCTTGGAAAGCAGGCTCTTGGGCGGGCTGATCGTCATATCCAGCTGACATCGGACCTCGGGCCCCTAAGAACTTGAGTGAGAGAGCTATTACTCGGATGCTAAGGCACCCGTTCCCCGATCGGCTGGACTTCTCCTATGACGCTGATACCCTGCTGATCTGCAACGGGCCCGAGTGAGCGAGCCTATTCTGCCAGATCAAAGACAGACCCAAGGAACTGCCGGCTGTCGACGAGCTGGTATTCAAGGAAGCCTATCTCGATGCGGCTCGAAGAAAAATGACGGTAAGCACTTTCTCTCGCAGTCGAACCTATGTTGTTTAGCTTGCCTTGTTTGGGATGCTCACTAACGAAAATCTGATTCCTTCCATGTTACAGGTTGATGGTAGCATGAACTTCCTGGTGGAGAAGTATGACTCGAACTGAAGACGACGTATGCTTGTTTGGGGAGGTCCCAAGAGAGAGTCAAGGCTTGGAGGGCACGTTCAGCCGCGCTGAGGGAGGAGATGAAGACTGCTTCCGAGCAGATTACTCAGAAGAGAGACGAGGCCCTAAGCCACAATGAGGCTCACGCGAAGAGGGCCGATGAGGTAGAGGGGATACTGGAGGTTGTTCGGGCCGCGATGGAGGACCTCGAGAAGGAGAAGGCAGCTCTGGCGCTGGCGAAGGCCGAGCTCGAGAAGGAAAAAGTCGATGCTGCCGAAAAGCACCCGAGAGAGGTTGCTCGACTCAGGGATTCTCGGAGCTTTGAGGTCACCCAAGAACGGGTGAGAGTGCATGCTGCCATGACGGCGAAGGCTAGTCGTCGATTCGATCACATCCGCGATCAAGAGGCCCGTTTCAGTCCATACGATGATGCGCGATGCTACTACAACCAGGCATTCGGGACGAGAAAATGCCTTCAGATGCTGAAGAGGAGGGGAGATGACATCCCACAGGAGAGGATTGACTTCTTTCAATCTGAGGAAGGGAAGTGGAAGGCAAATTCCATCCGTCTGGAAGTCGGGTCACTTACAGAGAACGATCTCTCTCTGTCTCCGCTCGTTCTGGAGTCCAAGTTACTGAACAAGGAGCTCATTTCCGCTCTGGAGGCTAGGCTCGGCAAAGGAGCTCTCGCTGAACTTGACACGTACGGGTCGAATGCTAGAGTGATCGATCCTGGAACAGCTGCCACTCTTCACACCCCGAGCCATTCTCTCGGTGACCAGTCTGGTAGCAGTGCTAAGGAGCCACTAGCCGACGAAGTCCTAGGTACGACCGGCAGGAACGAGAGAATGGACACCATAGCCATCTCTGATGTTTCGAAAACTAAGGACGAATAGCTTTCAGGCTTCGAGGATTCTGGCGACGAAACCGGAAGGCCGCTGGAGAGCAATAAGGACAGGCCTATGGAGGGTGAACCCGAAGAGAATCAAAGTACTGATCTGCAGGCCCTACCTGTTAATGTGTTCGAAGCCTCGCTCGATCAGGGGACCCTAGCTGAGTGCGGTGTTCCACCTGGGGCTGAAGGTTGATCTCCGTTGTTGTTTCTCTTTTTTTTCTATCATCATTTTTTAATGTAAGATGTATTTCTCGGTCCTTCAGGGCCTCTTTAAGTTTTTTAATGAATCGAGTGCTTTGCTTTTGGCTTTTGGCGGTAATTCATCATCGAACCCATTGTAATCCTCCAAGTAGTCTTTCAGTCGATAGGGTTGTTGAATTTATCGTGGCTTAGGATTTCCATAGTACAAAACTCCACTCGAAGTAATCCACCTGGTCGAAGTCATTGACAATTGCTATGAGCAATTTTTTAATTCGCCTAGTTGTTTTTTCGCTCGGGATTGTTAAATAATCGAGGCTTTAAGATTTTTTTAACCCCTGGACTTTATTCAAAGTAATCTACCTAGGCGCTTGTCGACGAGAATTATCAAAAATTTGAAGTAATTCGTTCAATCGTTCCGTCGCTGGAATTATTGAGTCTCTCGGGTAGGTCAATTAACAGGCTTTTTTCTGCGTTAATGCAATTTTACATGGTTCGGTCAGCCAAACCGCCACGAAAATTATTACAGAGAAGAAAAATGTTGACCCGGCTAGGCGCGTAAATTATGCTAGCCGTCACCCTTTAACACGTGTCTGATCAGGACATATCCATTCGTTGGGTGCGAGTACCAGTACGTGATCTGAAGCTTGGCGTAACACGCGTTACTTAACCGTTGGTATCGAAGAGTTTGGGACGTGGGCCGCTCAGAGCGAGTGAAAGTGGCGGTTAGGTGCCTTTACTCGTCTTTTCCAGCATGTCTCCTTTCGTTGGGACCCCTGTCTGGGGAGAAAGGTTGTTTTTTGGATTATAGCTGGACCCAGCGAAGGGTTGCCTATGTACCCATGGGGGGATCATGGCATTCATAGTTTGGTTTGGCTGAGTTGAAGTGCCTCGGAGAGTGCATCTACTCAGTTTTTTTTTCTTTTTTTTTTTGAGTAAAAGTGACTGTGGGTCATTTACTTGTCTATTCTCCCGAAGGGACGACTCAATCATAGTAGCGCTTTAGGTGCATGGAGTTCCATGCTCTCGGGACAGCTTCTCTAGATGAGGTTGCGAGTCGGTAGACTCCTGGCTTGATGACCTGGGTAATTTTGTACGGGCCTTCCCAATTGGCCCCGAGTTTGCATGCTTTCCATTCCCTCGTATTATCAAAGAATTTTCGTAGAACTAAATCGCCAAGATCGAGGGGTCGGGACCTGACTTTCTTATTGTAGTAGCTCTCGATCTGGTGCTGATAGTTTTGGATACGGAGCAGGGCTTGGTCGCGTTTCTCTTCTATCGCATCGAGTGCGTCCAAGAGCATATCGCGATACAGCTCGATATTTTGTGGCATTGTGGATCGTCGTAAACTTGTTACGTTAACCTCGGCCGGGACCATAGTTTCAACTCCGTAGGCTAGCGAGAAGGGGGTTGTTTTAGTCGCTCCCCTTAGTGTGGTCTGATGCGACCAAAGCACTCCGTGCAGTTCGTCTGCCCATCACCCTTTCTTTAGGTCGAGGCGTTTCTTTATGCCGTTGATGATGGTCTTGTTAATTGCTTCGGCTTGACGTTGCTTTGGGGGGTAACGTGGGGAGCCGGTGTTAAGACGGATACTCCATCTGTCGCAGAATTCACAGAACTTGCTCGAGATGAACTGAGAACCGTTATAGGTGACGATCTCGTAGGGGAGCCCCTGCCGGCATATGATATTTTTCCACACGAATCCTTGGACTTCGGTATCTGTGACTGCCTAGTTGTTTGAACAGAGTTCGGTCTACTTTTGGTGCGAGGGAACGAGGCTCGTCGGTGGGTCAGTCTGAAGACGTTTTTATTAACTTTAACGGTGTCTCTCGGTTACAAAGAGGATGCAAATCTGAAAAGAAAACGACCGGAGCTCTCCGAGCTTGCCGGGGAAGTACAAGTCAGCTAGATAAAAGAAAGATAAATCAAACCCTAATCCTAGCCGCCTAATCTGTAACACTTGCCTCTCCTCTCTGCCCTTCTTCCTTCCTTTATAGGCCACTTGCGTAGTAGATGCCCTAGGTCGGTTTGCCCTAATGGGTCTTTACTCGTGCGGGCCAACTAGTGATGTTTTCGGCAAAAGCGTCCTTTTAGTCGCTTTGGCCAACCGATTCGGGACGAGTCAAGTCGGCTTGAAGTAGTCTGGAGTGAGACACGACTCCTAGCCGTGAGCCGAGCCGAGTAACTCTAATTTAATGGACCGGGCCATCTATTACACGGGTCTTGTGGAGGGATGTTATCCGCCTCTTACCATTTCTTTTACTATTAGTCATAATCCACTTCAAGTTTTTTTAACGGATGGACAATTTGTGTGGTTCGTTATGGTCCCCTTTTCGATAGGGCTTGTCTTAACAATTAGGCGAAGCCTGTGGTATTGTTCGCCCCGTGGTATGCACCTCGTTGTGCATGGTAGTCCGCTTCTTTGTTGCCATGCTTTAAATTAATCAAATTCAGATTCTTTCGGCAGACATTCTTAGTTTGATTATCCGGGTTGTGACATTTCACACCGTGGCATTTGCATTTGGATATTGGTTCTTTAACGTCCCTGCCTTTAGGTATTGCCTACATACAAGTATGTTTAGTTTGAATAACTTTTTTTTCTGTGACAAGTAATGATGCACAGCTCTATTTGTCAGACTTGAGGAAGAAGTTAGCCGGACGATGTCACTGCACAGGAATGCAGAGTTCGGTTTTAGCAGGTTTCCTAGCGACCCAGTTCCTTGGAAGCAGCCAAGCGGTCCGACCAGCTTGCTTAGTGGTCGTTATGGCCATCATGGGGCTATGTCTTGCCTCTTTCTGGGGCAATGGATTTCAAATCAGAGAAATACATCTCTACTAAAACCACGAAGCAGTGGCTCTACACAAAAATCATGAGGAATATTAGCAGTCATACACAGACCAGTAAGCATGAAACCAACCTTCAGAGATCTTCACCGCAAAATAATTTTCTGGTCAACAGTAAGATCCAAGACTATGGAACCACTCACTTTTTATGGACGCAAGGCTTTTGGGAGGTTAACAATAGATTTGGATAGTGTAAATATGCCACATTACATAATGCAAGTATAACAAAAGGATCTGCTCTAAAACTTTTTTTTTGGAACGGTTCTGCTCTAAAACATTTTTTTTTTGGAACGGTTCTGCTCTAAAACATTTTTTTGGAACGGTTCTGCTCTAAATCTTAAGTTTTTGATATTGTATGTAAGTTTAACAAAGATACTACAGTCATTGGTCATACCCATGAAGACTGAGGCACGAACAACAAAGCAGCTTGTTTACTTCTAGTCTACGACTAACAAATTGCAATAGATTACAGGTGAGGAAGTGAGACTCACTAGTCGAACACTAACACGAAATTGCACAAGATATATTCCATAAGGATTAAGGAAAGCCAACGAGCTTAGATGTTGTGGACGCTAAGGTCATTTAGATGCTGCTAAGCCAACAAGCACTTGTGTTTCCAAGGCATTTTAATTGCAACTTTACCAATATATATATATATAGGTCTTGGTGTTTTACAATGAAACACATTACAAGTGCAAGAACAAAGAAAAAGCTTAAACATTGTTTTCATGTCGAAACACAACTAGCCTCAAGCTAAGTGAATGAAGCAGTAGAATTCACATGATTATCTCTTACCGAAACTTTTGTATATGGATAAAAATTCTCAGTCTCAGCACAAGCAAGCTCCAATTCACAAACAACAATCTACTTCTGTAAATATATGCTAATAACCAAAATTTTCAAGCTTTCACATTGAAACCAAACTCATTCAAGATATTTAGATACTGATCCAATACATTGTCATTGGCTGATAATTCCAAATGCACGAAGTAAGGAAATACAAAAAAAAAAACACCAAAGATCCATATAAGCACCTGCAAACATTCAAAGCAGAGTAGTAATAACTTGAACAATCATCTGCTATTGTTGAGAATGGAACCCAAAGTTCCCAAAACAGCAAAAGCAAGCAAAGGGCTGACGTCAAGCGTATCAAAGACAGGAGGGATAATGTTCCTGAAGAGATTGAGATAAGGATCACAGAGATCTCTAATGGCAGACAAAGGCTGACGATCCCACGGAATGTTCGGGAACCAACTCAGCAAAACCCTAACCATCAATACACCACTGTAGATATCCAACCACTTGGATAAACCAGCCGCAACAACTGTCAACGGAGTGTTGAGATAACCCGCAGGACGGTCACGGATAGCCGCGAAGAACAAAGGACCGGAGATTCGGATAGAAGCTTGAATCTGTGGGGATAGGGTAACGACAGCGGCGGAGAGTTTCTGGATAAGGGCTTTGGTTACGATTCCGGCAAGAATCGCGAGGATCGTGACTGACTTGGTTGAGTCGGAGAAGGGAAGTTGAGGAGAGGGTTTAGGGGAGAGTGCTGGAGATGGGGAGGCGGCTGCGGAGACGATGGTTTTAGGGTTTCTGAGGGAGAGATTGAAGGAGGGAAAGGAGAGACGGGGAGGAGGATTACGAGGATGGTGGAGTGGAGGGAATCTAAGGTTGACATGAACTGAAGAGCGAAGGGAGAGGATGTTGGTGGTCGACAACGCCATTTTAGCTGCTCGAAAAGCAAAACTCCAGAAAGATTATCATCTCTATTTAAGCTTTTATCAGATGAAAAAGAAAGAAACTTATTAATTAAAAAGGCTTTTTTTCAAAGACGCTTCAGTGCCCGGCCCAATTACAATGATCTTACACTTCCTCTCTTTCTAATTTTTATGTTTTCTACCTGGGTTCAGTCAGATCTTTATTTTTCTGAAATGGCCTTTTGAAGATCTTCATTCGGTCATATGTTGAATACTTACAAACCCTACACCTACTTTTGGAACCCAATTTTTTAAAAGCTTTGTACTAGTAAAATTTTGGATTAGTGTCAAAAATATGAATCAAATGTTTTTTTTGTTCAAAAAAAAAATTCATCTGAATAAAAAATACAGAATCAAAAATTACACATTGCTTATAACAAGATAACTCTTATAGTATACTAGATTTTACATTCGCGCTACGCGCGAGTCTGCATTTATAATTTTGTTTATTTTTATCAAAAGTTTAATTTATAAATTATAATGATTTCTATAAATTTTATTTTACGAAAATGTTTTTAAAATATCTTTTCTACTTTTATTTGTTTAGAAAACTGTAATTTTAATTTTATAACTATTTAGTATTTGTTTATATTATAAATTATGTATAATTATTTATATTATTTAAAGATAAATTTTCTGGTTATTATTTGATAGATTGCTGAATGCATATAAAGATGGTACTATTATAAATATTTTATTATACTTTTATTTATTTTACAATTTGGATGAAAAAAAATTAATCTATAAGCATGATGTTTAAATTTTCTATTTATTGATCGAAGTTATATCATAAATGTGTGATTGCTATATATTTATTATATGTTCATATATACTTGAAATAATTTTTTAATTATGTTTATATATATAGATCTTATAGATATTTTAATTAATTTTAAGTAATTATACTTTTGTAAATGTAATGTTTGAGATTAAAAATTTCTAGATATTCTGAAGTTCATTGTTGTAGCGAGAAGTAAGATAGGTTTGTGAACAATACTTTTCATCAATTATTTTGTGGAAATTGGTAGATAATTAAAAAAATAACATAAATAATTGGTCCACTGATTAGAAATGCAAAATAATAATTAGTAAGAAGTTTAAAGATAAGAAGAACTATGAACTTAGAAGAAACATGCTCACTCTTATTAATATCATACTATTGGTTATAACATTTGCTTTACTTGTATGGCAATTATAATTCTCATTGCTAATGAGGACTATCTTTCTAAGGGAAATCATATAAAGGAAAGATATAATCAGAACCTGATAATAAATCTTATATTTTTATATAGAGAATAATGAATTTTTTACCATATCGGTCTTTGCTCTTGTTAACCGTTTGATTAAATTCGGGATAAGAATAAATCATAAAGTTTTACTTCTCAATATCATGACCAGCATGATCTACATGTATAAAAATTATTTGTCTAATGAAGAATTTATGAGAAGTCACCTTGTAAATTGTTTTGTTAATAATGACCAAGTTTATAATCTTGTATAGACTACATCAGCTTTTAAATTTTCCTCGTAATAGCCTATTCGATTAGATAGTTTTTTTTTCATCGAAAGATCATTCTATTACTCAATCTTGAGGTGGTCTAGGGAGCCAGACCGGAATAAAACAACCAACAAAACAGATATTTCTATGAAAAGAACGAGCATTCTTAGCTAGTGCGTCCACAGTTCCGTTTAAATTCATGGGGATGTGACAAATCTCAAACCCTTGGAAACAGATCAGAAGCGTCCGTATGGCCTCCAGTTCTGTTGCAAAACTCAGCCATTCAAGTGGTGTCGAAACCATCGCGATAACGTCCTTGCAGTCAGTGCCAAAACGTTGACAGGACGAGTGCTGCAGCATGCACTCCATAGCCCATCGAAGAGCTTCTAACTCCGAATGAAGTGTCGTTTCTCGCTTCCTTATATTACGCATCCCCATGAGCTCATTATTCCCAGTGCATCCCTTCCACACCCAGCCGCATCCGCTAAACTGATCTGTTTCAGTCCAAGAACCATCCACCATACAAATATTCTCCAGACATAAGATCTGTGGTGTCTCAGCCACATTCCCGTGTGGATTCTGGATAATCGCCTCCTTGGCAGAAAACCATGCGAGGCATTCAATTTCTGCATAGCGTACAAGCTCCAACGGGTCTCGGTCAATTTCCCTGAAGAGTTTATCATTCCTGACCTTCCAGATATACCAAATCAACCAAGGAAAAGGATCTCTGTGATGTACATGCGCATCAATCTCATTCTTTCTCGAGAAGAGGTAGTCCATACTAGCAAAGATGCTAGATAATGGAAAAATATCTCGATCTGATGGTATCGAAGATAAGGCCCAAACTTGTAAAGCAGGGGGCATTCAAATATAGCATGAGTTACTGATTCCTCCGGTTCCCCACATCGCGGACAATAATCATCACATCTCAACTTTCTGTAGTTTAAGTTCTTTGTGACCGCCACATGACATGTTATCAATTGCCAAATAAGATGGCATATCTTTGGGGGTGCATCGATCTTCCAAGCAAAGGCCTGAAGCTCTGTAATACTAGGTCCATACATGTCAGTCACCTCTGTTGTCCGCAGAAATTTCATGCCACCCAGTATCCTGACTTGACCGTATATTGCCCAGTCTTGGTATAGCTCCAGCAGAAGGAATCTCTGTGATTTACCGTACTTAATGCTATACTTCTAATTAAGGGAATGTCTTCCAAACCCACATAGTTTGTCAGCAACTCCATATCCCATTCCTTTGTTTCATGATTAATCAGATCACTGACTCTCATGTTCGGGTGCGGCATAGGAGCACACGGTAAGGCCGGCCTAGCTGGTATCGTCGGGATCCAAGGATCCTCCCACACCTTGGTCTCATGTCCAGAGTGAATCTTCTGTCTAATGCCCAAAAGAAGTAAACTTCGCGCTGCCGAGATACTATTCCAAACATAAGATGGTCTGGTAATCGAAGTGATTCGTAAAGGCGAACTCATCTGATAGTATCTCCCTCTCATTACCCTTTCCACCAAAGAATCCAGAAATTGGACCAGCCTCCACAGTTGCTTTGCTAATAAGGCCAAATTGAACTCGTGAATCAATCGAAATCCTAATCCTCCTTCACTTCGTGGTTTGCAGAGTTTCTCCCATTTTGCCCAATGGATTCCTCGTTTGGGTGGGTTTGAGCTCCACCAGAACTGTGCAATGGCACTAGCAAGCCTTTCGCATATCTCTAACGGTAGCAGGAATGTAGACATCACATAAGTCGGAAGCGCCAACAAAATAGATTTTATCAAGACCTCTTTTCCGCCTTTCGATAGCCATCTTCCTGTCCAGCCATTTACTCTTTGCATCAGCTTATCTCGAAGAAACGCAAAAAGTTTACATTTGGAATCACTAATATCTTCTGGAATTCCCAAGTAAGATCCCATCCCACCGTCATTTTGAATGCTCAACGTATCCTTAATTTGTTGTTTAGTATGAGCATTTATCTTCTTGCCAAAGAGCACAGAAGATTTCTCAAAATTGATGCACTAGCCAGATGCTTTCCCAAATTTCCTTATCTCATTCATTACTTCCTGACATTCACGGGGCTCCGCCTTACAAAAGAAAAGGCTCTCATCAGCAAAGAGAAGGTGGGATACCGAAGGACATGCGCGTGTTACGTGCATCCCCGTTATCTTTCCTTGATTTTCTGCATGATTAAGAAGACTAACGAGCGCTTTCGTGCAAAGGATAAAAATGAAAGGAGACAAAGGATCTCCTTGACGTAGTCCTCTTCCCGGTACAATGTTTCCTCTTGGGTGTCCATTTAACAAAACTTTACACCGGACCAAACTTATGCAACGCATAATCCACCCAATCCATACATCTAAAAATCCCATCTTTTGCATTACTGCCTGGATGAAGGGCCATTCCATACGATCATACGCCTTACTCATGTCTGTCTTGATGGCCATTCTCTTATTACGTCTATTTTGTCCGATTCGTAGCACATGAAACATTTCTTGTGCAATCATGATATTGTCAGAGATCTGTCGTCCTGCTACAAAAGCCGATTGGGTTTCAGAGATTAAGCCTGGCAACACCGTTTTTAATCTCTGGCATAAGACCTTAGAGGTTATCTTATAACTAACGTTGCAAAGGCTTATAGGCCGAAACTTAGCCATTTCATTTGGTTTGTCAACCTTGGGAATAAGACAAATATTTGTATCATTTAGCCTGTTTGCCATTGTTTCGTCAAAAAGGAATTGGTTAACCATAAGGGTTAGATCCTCATTAACGATATCCCAAAATTTCTGGTAGAATAGTGCTGTCATTTCGTCTGGTCCAGGGGCTTTCTCGGGATGCATCGCAAACAAAGCCAATTTTACCTCCCATTCCGAAACCAGAGAAGTAAGCTCCTCATTTTCTGCTCCATTAATCTTTGTGGAGATCTCTGATAGAGACTCATCAATATTATTTGGAGTAGACGTCTCAAACAAGTCTCTAAAATAGTTAGTAGCAATGGCTACTATCCCATCATCATCTTCCACCGCCACCCCATTGGGGTCAAGTAGTTGGGTAACTTTATTCCTTGCCCTCCGTTGCTTTGTTACAGAGTGAAAGAATTTTGTATTTCGATCGCCTTCCTTGAGCCAGAAAGTTCTGCTCTTTTGTTTCCAAAACAATTCTTCCGCCTTAAGAGCATCAGATAATTCTGTCAGCGCCTTCGAGATGTCCTCAGTTGAAGCATTATCATCCAAATACAACCCTTCCACTTTTTCCTTCAAGTCTTCCACTTGCTTCCCAGAATTTAAATCATTCGATCTCCTCCAAGAACCTAATGCCTTGCGATAGCTTGAGATATGTTCCATGATATTCACATTAGGGGGAGATCTAGTGATTTCCACCCATCTAATATAACTTGTCGTACATCCTCTCTATCAATCCATCTCTTGTCGAACTTGAAGGATTTTGATTTCCTTACTGGCTTAGAGAGTATATTTGCAAGAACCGGACGATGGTCTGATCCCCACAGCCGCATATAATTTACCACTGAGTGTGGAAATTTCTCATGCCAATCTTCATTACCTACAGCCCTGTCCAAACGGCAACGGACTGTGGTTCCTCCGGATCTTTTACCGACCCATGAAAGTTTATTCCCTGAACATGGGAATTCTAACATTCCACAGTCATTAAGCATTTGTTTGAAAGGCAAGAATGAGCTATCCGATCTGGGCCTTCCCCCTACTTTCTCTTCATGACATGTTATTTCATTAAAATCTCCTATCGTGAACCCTGGTCCTGATTTTAAAGTTGAGAAACGTGTAAGACTCCCATACTTGTTCTCTTAGTTCTAATACAGGATCACCATAAACAAATGTCATATAGACTTTTATTCCATCAATGATTGCCTCCACATCAATCATTCTGTTATTCAAAAATAAAACATTTATTTGAAATTCTGCGAATGAAAATAAAGCTAAACCACCGCTAAGGCCAAGAGGCTCTACGGTAAACAAACGATCAAATCCTAAATCGGTCTGAATGTTTTGCAACATTGACCTGTTATTCTTCGTCTCAGAAAGGAACACAAGTCCTGGGCGATGCTTCTGACACATCTCCTTAAGGCGTCGAACTGTGAGGCTGTTCTCAATCCCTCTACAGTTCCAACTGATTGTCTTCATGGCTCCATGTCGGATGAGGTTTTAGGCCTCATCCCATCCTCTTTCTTAACATGCCTTTCCTTCGTCATCTTTGAAGTGTATCTCCCAGCCTTACTCACACCACTAGTTGAACTTAATCCCAGAGACTTGGACTGTTTGCTCGGAGATACCCGACGAAGGAACTCCAAATTCTTGCTTGGAAAGCTCAATGGAGCAATCCTTTTAGCTCCAACTTTCGATGATCTTGCAGCCTTCTTTCCCGATTTTGATCTACTCTCCACAACATGTAGAGGTGCTGGCCAGTTGGTTTCAGATTCCAGAAGCTCATCTCCAAGTAAATCATCATCACTTGGCACAAAACCCTCCATACCATCATCCTGGTCAGCCATCTCCACATCTTCTAAAGCCCCAATAATCTGGTCATCCTTACTCCCAGGTACAGAAGATGGAGAAAAGGAGAGTGCTCAAGCTGCTCCTTTAATACGAGTAGTCACATTTGCTTCCATAGGGTTATCCTCTGCCGTTGGAGTTACAATCTTACTCGCAATCATCCTCCTCTGTCGAGCATTCCCACTCTTATGTTGTTCAGCAACCGGAGAGCCAACACGAGTTGATAATTGTTCATAAGGAACAATATTAAGTGGTACATCACATATACTCTCATGAGGCGCCTCAGAGCCCTTGTCCCAATCATTAATTTGTATCGCTGTACGCCGCCTAGCTTCCTCATTTATCCCTCTGATTGGTGATTTAGCTCTCCATCTCTGCTCTCCATATCGACCTCCTCCATTTCTAGTTTTGTTATGATAATCATGTCGGTTTCTGGAAACTCTGTCTGTATGGCTCTTCCCACGTGTGTCATAGCTGTCCCTAAGGCGAAAGCGTGACTCATAGGGTCGCTGTCCAAAATGAACTTGATCCTCACCATGTCGCCAGGATGAAGAAGACGCTTGAGACTTCTCAAATTTCCTGATTTCTAAGGACTGCAGAGAATTTCGCACCAGTGGATCTTGAACTCTAGAGAACACATCCGGGCGCTCACTTGGCTGCTGGAGCCTAGAATGAATACTTGCAGTAGGGCAGTATCCTTTTTCATGGGAGAGAAGTCCACAAATAGTGCAGTGTTTGAATAACATATCGTATTTGATCTCAATCGTAACTTCATCATAATATGATCCTAGGTGAGAGGATCACGTCCCTGAATGCTCTCCAATGATTGTGATGATGAAACAAGTAAAGGATTGAGTTGATACTTCTAAGAGTTGCGGAAAGGCTCTTAGACTATCTAGGTTTGCTTGTAATGTAAGGATGAAGATCCGAAATACACTTAAACAAGCTTTGATCAAACAAGTTTCAGAGAAAGTTTTTTTGATAGAAAGTTTGATGATTTTATTGATCATTTTCGTCCATAATATATAGAGAAGAAGACTGTACATGCACAGCTTCTTGGAAACACACAAAACAATTAAAACAAAGACTGAGTTTAAATTTGAAAATAAGGAAAAGGCTCCTAAGAGAGTTCTGGACGAAAATAGGATAGAAATGGGATAGAAATGGGCTTAGCTTCATCAAGAGGCTTTTGTATGAGTGTTGTGTCCAAGCCTCATTAAAAACCTAAGTTCAGAAAACCCAAATGGGACAAAACCAAACAAAGGAAAAGAGTGCAAGTCACAACACCTCTCTTGATGAATGTCTTAGATGGCTTGAATCACAACCAGTGTGGTTGGATAAGCACAATCTAGACTGCCCTGGATAGTGTATAAGAGTTGGTTAAGAGCTTGTTGGAATCTTGCTTTCTTGGATCTTGTCATTGGACCAAGTGGCACGTCTAGGTCCTTGCCCTTTGTTTCCTCAGGTTCAAGCTGGTCTTCAGTTCCATCTTTCTCTTCTTTAAGCTTTGGTTCAAGCTGTTCCATCTCCTCAGTTCCTTTGCTGGTCAGGATCATATCACATCACCTTGTGGAGATTGCACTTTCCTTGAGAATTTCAGTGGTCTTCGTGAGTCTACCTCAATAAGCATACGGCCCTCAGAAAGCTCCAAAGTATCAACATGTCCGATTCTCCCACCAATATTTCTCAAATTTCTATCTGTCCATAGGTGAAGTGGAAAGCCAACCAGTTGGACCCAGAATGGGATTATCAAAGGATAGTCATCATGAACTATCGGTTCCCAACGGACCAGAACGAACATGCAGAAGTTAAAGTGAAAAGTACCATGCCGAAGAACATAGTTTAGATCCTCCTCGGAACTGAAGTTAAATAGAAACTTCCCATTTCCCAAGTCATTTGCTGTAATCTTGTCTTGTAGACCCCACTGCAAAGGCATTGTTAGGAGAAGTTTTTCCACTTTTTGTTTTTTCGGGTTTAAGATCTTGCCAATTAAAGATAATCTGAATTCTTTAATGACAAAAGCATCATCGTGATCCGTGAGCTTAATGGGTTCATCATCATCCTCATAGATTCCTTTCCCTTTATTCATTGATAAGTACCCATCACTCACTCTTGATGAGGACCCCATATGAGGGACACTACCAAAGTTCACGTGTTTAAATAGATCAATTTAGTATACCAAACCAAAGAGTTTGGGTAACCAAATCGTTAAACGTGGGCTGGGTTGATTATACACGCCAATCTGATAAGAATGGTTAGCAGGCCATGATGTTAACGGGCCTTGATAATAAACGTGTTTAACCGATGGACGCCAAAGGTAGGTCCAGTGATGACGGGATATAGCCACCGGGAAATAAACTCGGCCAAGACGCCGTTAACTGTTAATAATCTTGAGGTGAGGATAGCCCGTGATCACTAGATAGAATCGTAGAGGTTCCGAGAGTCAAAGTCCGATCAAAGTGACAAGGATCACCCGACAGAAACGAAACAGAGAAGGAACAAAGAAGGTTGATTCTAGGCTGGATATCGCGTTAAGGGACGACGATATTCACGAAGCTTCTCAATCCGTTGAGACGACATGGCAACAATCGAAAAGTTGTCTACAGATCCGGTTACAGTGTGAGATGATGGAGGCTCCGACGATGGAAATGGTGATCTCAAGAGAGATCCCGAGAAACGTCGGTGAAGGCTGACAGGAGTCAATCGGTGAACACCAGAGCCAAAGATCTCGTGGTAACCGTGATCAGAAGAGATCACAGATCAGATTGATCGCGTGTGCAACCCTTCGAGGATCCTTCTCACCGTCGATCGCCTTCCGGAGCTTCTAAATTTCTTATCGCCGTCAATCGCCTTGCATTCGATTAGATAGTTGAATGCATACATTTTTCCTGTAAAAATTTGTGTCAAACATAATATATAGTATGTTTCATAAACATGTATATTGGTAAGGGCTAAATAAACATCCTTATTCCTTTTGATTAGTGAGAAACAACTCAAACCACATAACCAAACCACCCCTTTGATGTTACATTTTTCCCAAAGCATGAATCACTCTAATAATAATTTCATTCTTATTAAAACTTTTTTAAAATTCATTGAACACCAAAGAAGAAGAAAAAAATCAATCATTATCAAATCTCTCTTTTCTTTATTCATTATCTCTATTATACAGTTATTTATAGTCACATTAATACTTTATATATAGAATTTTTTCTAGTATTATACAATAAGTGATTTTTTGGGGAATTTTCATCTTTACCACATTGTTGGTACTTTTTTCATTTTTACCTTCATTAATTAGACATTTTCATAAACACCATTTTTGAAGAGATAAATTTTTTAAAAATTAATTAGAATCCTAAATTTTACATTACTAAACTCTACCCCCACCCCTTAACTCTAAACCTTAAGTCTTAGATTAATTAACCTAAGGGTTATAGGTGTGTTTTTTCCTCTTAAAAAAATAAAGGTAAAAGTGATTAAGATATTTTTAAAAAGTGGTACAAAGAAAGTGGTATTTTTGACAATTTCTCTGAATTTTTTTAGCTTTTTTTTTTACTTTAACTATTTTAATATTAATTTACATCTTGAAGAATTATGAAAATTTATTTTTTTACTATAAGGTTTGGATGTTTGCTATTTTGATCTTAATGCATTAGCAGTTAAAAAAAGAAAATTTCATTATGAAGAAGCGATTGTTTTTTGATATTGCCATATCATAACTTAACATGTCTTAAGACATAACTTAAAAAAAACTTTCTACTATTTATTTTTTCTTACATAGAGTTTTAAAATGTTAAATTCACATTTGATATACAATATACCATTTTCCTTATATATATATATTGATCATACATTTAAGATCGTCTACCTCCAATGCTGTTATTATACTATTATTCACGTTTTTCTGTAATTTCAGTTATTCACTTATTTCACATTTTTATCAAATTGATTTCTTTTAATGATTTTTATTTGTATAATTTTAATATTAATTTTTATTTTATTGACTAAGAAACATTTTCTGGTAATCTTAATACGTTTAAAATAATAAATAAAATAGTGACTCAAAAAATATTTTTGGTGCTTTAAAATAATATATGGACATTTTTAATGACTAATAGCCTCAACTTAAATATAGCATAATTTGTTTTGTGAATATCTTAATAGAATATAGCCAAAAAAAAATAAATCATGTGTTTTTTTTTGTCGACTAAATCATGAGTTTTAAATTTATCAAGTTATAATTGTTTGAAACTCTTGAATTTTTAAATAATTACTATTTTGTTAGTTAATTTAATGTTAAATTACGAAATTTATCATAGATATTAATTTAATATATTTATTATATTTTGTTTTTCTTATTAACCTTATTTGATATTGATGTATATTTTTTGAAATAAATATTTTTCTATCAATGTTGACACTTTAATGAATAAAAAATTAAAACTGTGACTTTTCATATTTTAGTTGGTCGCTTAAAATTTTATGTGGATGCTCGCAATAACCTATAGTCTCAACTTTTATATATTATAGATTATTCGAAAACAAAATCACACATAATATAACACCAGTTTTTTAAGAATAAATTTAACATTTATTCAAAAAAATATTATATATAGGGATGACTTAGTCAAGTAGTAGCTGATGCAACAACATAGAGAGGTAACATGCGATGAATCACACTATCAGTTGATTCAACAACATCGGTTTTGATCAATAAGAAACAACTCAAAACCCATAAGTAAACCACCCTTGGTGATGTTACGTGCTTTCCAAAAGTGAACCACTCTAGCATGAAATTCATTCTTATTAAACCCTTTTGTAAAATCATCGAAAACCAAAGAAGAAGCACAAGCAATCATAGTGTAAATATTTCTTTTCTTTCTTCAATCTCTCTCCTTGTCAAAGTAAATCTTGAAAACCCTTTGATGTTAGACATATATTTATAGTCACCCTAATACTTCATATATTAGAAAGATTCTTATTATATATATTAAGTGAATTTCCATTTTTAAAAGTTTTAGTTTTTGTTATTTAACATCAATTTTCCATTTTATTTTGGTATATATGATACTTTGGATTTATAATACTTAAAAGGACATAATTTTGTATTTTGACATAATTTATTATCTTTAAAATGTCAATAGTACCAAAAATTGTTCATTTCAAAATAAAATAGAAATCAATCTCGAATATGGTAAAATTACAAAAGTAAAAATATTATATAATTTAACTTAATACATAACTGATTTTCAAAAATATGACGAATTATTATATTTTTAAAAATGTTAATATTTCCAAAATTATATTAAAAACGAAATTATAAATTTAATTTTGATTTTCCTTTTTACTTTAACAATTAACATTTTTAAGCAAGTTGTAAAATACTAATATTACTAAAACATTTTTATTATACTTAAAAAGACAATAATGTTATGTTAATATTACAATTTACTTTTGATTTTCCTTTTTACTTTAACAATTAAAAATTTTAAGCAAGTTATAATATATTAATATTTGTTTTGTTAGTTTAAATTATATATGGAACACTAATTTTGTTTTAATATAATTTCTTAAATATGAACATTTTTTATATTTTCGAAAATCAGTTATGTATTAAGAAGACAATATTTTTTGTTAATATTACGATTTACTTTTGATTTTTCTTTTTAATTTAACAATTAGCCTTTTTAAGAAAGTTATAAAATATTAATATTCATTTTGTTAGTTTAAATTATATATGGAACACTAATTTTGTTTTTAATATAATTTTGGAAATATTAACATTACAAAAATATATAATAATTCGTCATATTTTCAAAAATCAGTTATGTATTAAGTTAAATTATATAATGTTTTTACTTTTGTAATTTTACCATATTTGATAATTGATTTCTATTTTATTTTGAAATGAAAATTGTTTTTTGGTAATATTGACATTTTAAAAATAATAAATTAAGAAGATGATTTGTTATATTATGATTGGTCGTTACATCTTATGTGGACACTCTCAATGGTTTATAACCTCAACTTTTATATAGTATAGATATGTCACTCATTTATTAAAATTCTATAGTTTATGGGGACTCTATGGAAAAGAAGTGAAAGGGGAGATTATGCAAACAACATACGTGCACACGTTGTTGATGCTGCATGGCTAGGCTCGAGCTTGGATCTTGGATGTTGGGTCTTAGCTCAAATATTTATAGTCTACTTGATTTTGTATATGTTTAGAGTAATTCACAGTCATTTGGGGACTGATAGAATCCAAATTTTGTAAACTTTTGACTGTGTAAAATTTTGGATTAATATTAAAATAATTTGTTAGTCCAATCCAATTTCAATTTGGTTAGGGTTAACTGGATTGGGTGTTGACCAGGTTAACCGTTGACTATTGATCAAGAGAGTTGACTTTTTGTTAATTTTGATCATACCACTGGTTATCCGTTTTTAACCGTTGGAAGACCATACTGACTTGATTTTTCGCTTTAATTTCAGATTTGAAGTTCGTTTGGGCTACTAGAGGTTATAGACATCATTTTTCCTCATTGCTATGGTGAAGACTATTTCGTTTAATCTCGTGCTAATTTACAAGCTGATATTACAAAAATTTAGGATCAAAACATGTTTTGTCTTTGTAAATTGAGTCTCTTTGAGAGTCCTACATGTATATTATTTTATGGTTGTTAAGCTGGAAATATGGTTTAGCAGATTTACTTGTTGACTGAATGGAATGATGTTAAGAACTGTTATTTATTTATATATATATATATATATATATATATATATATATATATATATATATATGTGTGTGTGTGTGTGTGTATGTACTAGTCCATTTGTGGAGATTACTAGGAATACCGAGACGTATGTACTATCGACGTATTTTGTGGAAAATTCGGAGGCACATACACGTTTGTGCTAGCAAGACATTTTATGGTGATTGCAAGGGTACATAGACGTTTGTATTAGCAATGCTTAAGATGAGCTTGCAGGGGTGCTGCAACATTTGTACTAACGACACCTTAGATGAGATTGCGGGGGTACATATATGGACTATTATACTAGAGGCGCACGTAGGTTTATATACATGTATTCGTAGGCACTAGACATATGATTTTCTCTGTGAGGTGTACTAAGCACTATATTTGTTTTTTCGTAGAGGTAGACTCCCATAGTCGGAGTGCCACAGCTGAGTTATTGGTTTCCATGTTTAGGATCACATATCTCATTGAATAACTCCTATATTACTCATCCTTCTTTTTGTTTTTTCAAGTGAGACTGACGAGCAACAATGATTTGTATCGGATCGGTGATCTAGGATTGCTTTCTTTTTGTTCCTTTTGAGACTTTCGACTTTAAACTTTAGGACATTTATTCATGCTTTATTTAATTTATTATATTTTCGGTGTTGGAGATTGGAGACGATTTTTGAGTTATAAATATTATGCAGTTCAGAAATTGCGTTACTTGAGTTTAAACAGAAAATAAAGATGCTACACAATCATTCACAAGCTGAATAGCACATGTTTCTTTTATTATTTAAACGAGTCAATACACGATATGATGCCCTGTACTTATTTTCAAAAGATAGCTCTCTTAAATCTTGCTTCCTGCTAGAAATCGGCTATAGAAATCCAAAGCCTCCCGCGGTTTATACTCAGGAACCGTATGTCCTGCACCCTGAAATTAGCAAGACAAGGATAAAAACACCATAAGAATATAAACAATCATTTTTTCCAATTTTAATAGAGAATTGTGATTCATTGCCTTGATGTTTAAAAATGTGAGATTGTTTTCATATCCTTGGATATACCTGCAAAAGAATATGTTCGTCAATTGTAGAAAAACTGTGAGCTCCAGAAAAGATAACTACAGTAAGAAAATATTACCCCGCGACTTGGTCATTTGATATCCATGCCCTCCATTCACCAATAACCTTGTATCCAAGAGAATGTGTCCACGCTTCAGAGCCAGTAAATGGAACACACATATCGTGATCACCGCTTCAAATCAAAATTTGATTAATTATTTTCGAAAAGTATAGGCTTCGGAATCATTGTTATAAGTTTTGTTTGAAGTACCTATAAATGAGAGCTCTATATCCACTTAGAGTGAGGTTTCTATGGAAGCTGATCATACTTCCTGCATCATGATGGAATGATAGCTTACCAGTGCAGAGTGCCCATCTTCCAATCTCGCTCTCCTGTAAGATTTTCCAGCACATCAGTGCTCGGTTTTCTTAAAATATAGCGATAGGATTAAAACAAAGTTTGAGACCTCTTTAGCATGAATAGCTTTCCTGATGGCTGGATCGTTTAGCCAAGCTGTTGCAACTCTATCATCCTGAAATATAAAAGGTAGACTGTTTTATCTTATACTATGAAGTTGTAAGAACGAGAGAGGGGCACTATATTTTTCTTGTTTACTTACAATGCAAGGAACAGAGACGTCAGCAAGGAGTTGAGACCAGCTAGGAACAATGCCTGGACGAACTGGCGCACGAACAGGCCACGCTCGACCAAACATTCTTTTTCTTACAGCCAAAGGTTTATCGGTTTTGCCTAACTGAAGAAGACTTGAAGGCAGCGATTTTATGTCAAATGCGGATAGCGTTGTTCCATGGTAACATGGCTCAAGAATGTTGTATATGTTCAACCTGTCAATATCCTGAAAAAAGGAAAATAAAAATATGATCTAATAATATTGTCAATGTCTTTAAATTAACATCATAGAAAAAAATATATATGTACCATTGAAACTTTCTCCATCTGATCCTCACAATCAGGTCCAACATTGTCATAGAATTTTCCATTGCAAACTTTTGTAACATTCTGCGAGGTTTCTTGTTAGGTTTTAGATATATTTAGCAGAAAAAGAAGTGGAAGAGAAAGTAATAATCCATTGAGCAAACCTGAAAGAGCTGATCAGAGATCAGTCCCATCCCGTGCGCGAACGGGACAAGAGCGTTTCCGTCATACATGGAATCCGCAACTCCATTTCCAACCAAATATCCCTGTACCAAAACAAGAACAGATCATCCAACTCTTGTATGAAACCAAACGAGAATTCAGGAAAACTGAACCTTAACTCGTTTTATATCGTTACCTTGAAATTAAGAGCCGGCTTTAACCCTTCTATGTTCCCTGCAACATAACCAAACAAAATGGAGGAATAAGCTCAAGAAGATGTATTATGTATAGTCGATTATGTTAATACATGAAAGGAGAAGGTACATTACCTTTGACAACTTCTGAAGCAAGAGTTGGGACGTAAACTCCGGCATAAGATTCTCCAGAGATGTAAAACGGATTCGACTGAAACTCGGGAAACATCTGGAACCACTGGTGAGAACATTTGAAAGAAGCAATTAGTGATCTGAATAACACTTAAAAACTTCGTGTGTGGGTTATTCAAAGAGACAAGTTTCTATCTAAAGAATTCTAAATTCTGCAAGAACTCTCTTGATAACTTATTTAGCAAAAAAAAAAAAAAAACTCTTTTGATAACTTTTCTTACAGGTAGTCTGGAATGAGTATTTGACTTGATTTTTTTTTAAAACTAATTTGTATTTTTATTTTTTAGTATTGTTAAGAGTTTTCATGGTAATTTCAGTAAAAAGATTCATTTAAGGTCTCGTTTGGATAGCATCAATTAAAATCTATTAAAGCTTTACAATACTAAATATATATATATAGCATTTTTCCAACAGAACATTTAATTGAAAAAGAGCTCTTTAAAAATCCATTAAATACTGTACATATGTTTAATCTTTGAATGTTAACACTTGTTTGGTTTACCTTGAGCAGGAACGTGTGAGAGTCGACCGCGGTTTTCATATCACCGGTTATGTAGTCAGATTCGTTCTTTGAGTAAGAGAATCCCACACCAACAGGTGAATCAAGGTATATCATGTTAGACACCTGATAAGTGATAATGAATACAAATCGTACATGAAAACATTTACGGAAATGAAAAAGTAGATATTGATACGATATATAAAGATAAAACTTCGAAAATTTACCTTTGACCAACTATAAGGATTGAGATGCAAGAGTGGGAGACTATTATTTGTCTTCGATGGTTCGAAATTGAAAGGACCATGCTCGTACACGAATCCATCCATGCTTGAGCAACCTGGACCACCATTGAGCCAGAGTACGACCGGATCATTCAAGGGATTCATCTCAGATTCAACAAAGTAATACCACAGATTCTTCCCATGCTCCTTATCAATTGTTATGTACCTTTTAGAATCAAAACCAAAGAATAACATAGAAACTCAAAAATGCAATAAAATTAAGTTCAATAAAAAAAAAAAACTCAAAAATGCAATAAGATAGAACATAATCTATAGTAAAACAATGAAAATAAACTAAATTTTGGCCATTGTATATGTTTCAAGTTACGTTACTCGAGTTTTCGCCCTATGCTCAATTCAACTCGAAAGAAAGAAAACAGAGAACTCAATTTTTACCCGGAGTAGTGTTTTGAAGGAAAAGTGCCACTGAAGCCAGGAAGCTTGGTGATAAGAGCAGACTCGGGAGCTGATTCAGTTGTTATTACAAACACTAAAAGTAATGTCACAAAGGCAATAACTTTCAGTAAGAAGCTCATTGTGATTAACAACATAAACTGAGAACAAAGAGATTTTCGTTGTGTAATAATGAGAATTCTGGTATTGCTTTATATAGAACAACAAGATAGGAAAAAACTTGGGAATATTCGTGAAAGTTAGACAAATATTTTAGCAAGAATTATTAATGATTTTTTTTTCTGGAAAAGAGACAAAAGAGCTGATGTGGAGAAAAGTGATTATAAGAAGAAATTTTTGGAAACATAGTATGGGATAAGTAGATATGTGATTCTGCAAGCTACTTCCTTAAAAGGCACGATTTTGATATTTGAGCATCTCTATAAAGATATGTATGTATACACATGTATCTACAGAGTTGCATAACAAAATTGAGTGGAGGCGGAAAAGCTAGAGTTGACTTGGGGACCGCCTGCATAATAGCTCAACAAGCCGTTACTTCAAATGACGACAAGCCTACAGAACAATGACACGTGGCTAGAATACAAGAATTCTTTTTTTGACAACCGTTTTCTTTGAAAAAGGGATTCCGGGAAAAACTTTAACAATGAATTCACTTCCAGGCTACGATTATTAAATTCTTTAGAAAATGAAGAAGGGTTATATAGAAGACAAACATTGTAACCGTTTATTGCTATTAATTTAAGAGACAAACTTAAGAGACCCTATCACTTAATTAGTACAAAGCTCTTATTTTAGGGTTCTTAAAAAAATATTAAACATTTTTTTATTAAACTTACAATAATTAGATGAAATAAAACATATTAAAAGATAAGTTTTTAAACATATATTTTTAAATAAAAACATAAAACAAAGATCAATTGTTGTCTTCATCACGACCAAATTTGTGTCATATATGTTCAACCAAATCATCTTTCAGCTGTTGATGCATCTGTCTATCACGAATTCTAGTTCGAACACCCATCATATTAGCAATATTTGTAGGGATATCTGTAGAATACGTGAGATCGACATGTGAACTTCCGTTGTCTTCTCCTTTTTGGAACTCCGATACATCAAATTGAGTGTATCCATCTCGTTCGTCTTCTACTATCATATTATGGAGTATGATACATGCTCTCATAATCTTCCCAATTTTGACTTTATCCCAAAACAACACCGGATTTTTAACAATGGCAAAACGAGCTTGCAAGACTCCAAAAGCACGCTCGACATTTTTTCGGACAGCTTCTTGACGTTGAGCAAATAAAACTGCTTTCGGCTCTTGTGGTATTAGAATAGATTGGATAAAAGTTGCCCATTTCGGATAAATACCATCAGTGAGATAGTAAGCCATATGATACTCTCTTCCATTGACATAGAAAGTGACTTGAGGAGCTTGACCTTTTATTATGTCATCAAAAACAGGTGAGCGATCAAGAACATTGATGTCATTTAAGGTACCTGGAGGTCCAAAACATGCATGCCATATCCAAAGATCATACGAAGCAACTGCTTCTAAAACGATTGTTGGTTTACCCGAACCACGATAATATTGTCCTTTCCAAGCGGTTGGACAATTCTTCCACTCCTAGTGCATACAATCGATGCTTCCTATCATCCCGGGAAATCCACGATGCTCTCCAATATCGAGTAGACGTTGAAGGTCAGCCGGTGTTGGTCTTCTTAGGTACTCATCGCCGAATAAATTTATTATTCCTTCCACAAAATTTTGTACACATAGCCGAGTCGTTGTTTCACCGAGCCGGAGGTATTCGTCGACCGTATCAGCTGCAGAACCATATGCCAATACACGTATGGCTGCAGTACACTTTTGAATGGGAGAGAGACTAGACCTTCCGAGACCATCTTTCTTTTCCCGAAAGTATTGAACTTCGTTGGAGAGTCGATCAACAATGTGCATGAACAATGGCTTGTTCATTCTAAAACGTTGTCGGAAGAAATTTTCAGGATATGTTGGAGTTTCACTGAAATAATAATTCCATAAACGAATATGCCCTTCTTCACGATTTCTCTCGATTTAAGCTCGTTTTTTTCTTTGTTTCCTTGCTTCTTCTTGATGACCAATGGTAAAATTTTCAAAAGTTTGATCAAAATATTGATCAAATGTATCATCAAGTGATTCTTCAAAAGTGTTTTGAGAAGATGATGCCATATTTGTGATCAAAAATAGAAAAAGAAATATGATTTGGCTTTTTGGTTTGGTTAGACGAGGGAAGATGATTTGGATTTGATGATGTTGGTTTGGCGATGACTTGGTGCTTGTTTGTTGACAAAGAGAGATAACAAGTGAGTACAACACATGTGAGATAGGTTGTTTGTTCAGAAAGAAAGAGAAGTTGTTTGTTCAGAAAGAAAGAGAGGTTGTTTGTTGAGAAAGAGAGAGATGTTGAATACAAGTAAAGGGTGAAAGTTGCATACAAATAACGATAGAGAGAAGCTTCATTACTTTATACTAGAAAAACCATTCAAATTAGTACAAGACATGTGAAACACATACAAGAGAGTCCTTACAAAAACCTACAAAGTCACGGACTACAAGTGACGAGAGAGTCCATGACAAAAACAGTCATACTAGTGACAAGAGAGTCCAAGACAGTCCATGACAAAAACAGTCCATGACAAAAACAGTCCATGACAAAAACAGTCCATGACAAAAACAGTCCATGACAAGAGAGTGCAGAGTCCGTGACATGAGAATACAAGTGACTCCAATGCTCAACTCTTTACCGACAACACGTGAGTACAGAGGTACCTGAAAAAAACAAGAAAATGAATCAATAATCACAACAAGAACATGAAACATTAATAAGGACAATAGAACATAGAACATAGACCATAGAACATAGAACAAGCACCTAAAACAGAGAACAAGAACAATGACCACACGCACATAGACTTAGACTTAACCTAAGACATCAACTCGAGAATGAGCTTCTTCTTCAGAGCTTCTTCTTCATCACCTAGTGGTTCTTGCTTTGAAATGAGAGAGTCAAGTAGTTTCATCTTCCCAAGCCTCACCTTGATAGCAAAATCCTCCTTCTTGATGTTCCACATAGTCTGAAATTCAGACACCTCCTTCCCCTCGACCATCGACTTTTTCTTCCCACGGCTTTTTGCTGCCTTAACACCAGGGGGACGGTTCGTTCCGTCATCATCCACAGCAGCATCATTATCTTTTACAGATTCGCTTGCCGAATGAGAACCATTATCAAACTTCCTCCTTTTGTTGCTGCTTTCATTGCCACACCATTTCTGGTCATTGCGAAGCTCCTTCCACGCATGCTCAAGGGTGAACTTCTTTTTATAGTTGTTGTAGAAGATCTCATGAGCATGTTTGAGAACATCAACATCATTTTGGCCGCTTGTCTTCTCTCTTGTTGCAGATTCGTAGGCTCCAATAAACTTGGACACAAGATCATTGATCTTGTGCCAACGTTGCTTGCAGTGGCTTGCTTCTCTCTCTTCACCGGGTGCTATCTTCGGACTGGCCTTGTAGTACGCTGCAATCCTTGATCAGAAAGCACATGAACGTTGCTCATTCCCTACTAGAGGATCTTTGCTCGTGTTTAACCAGGCAGAGATGAGTACAACATCATCTGATGGCGTCCACGTTCTTCTTTCTCTACGCTCTGGAGGCTTGTCTACACCAATGTCAGTACTTTGACTGCTAAAAACATGAAGCTGTGATGAACTTGGGTCGAGGCTACCTTCTACTAAACGAAAGACACTGTCTTGTTGGCTATTAAGAAGCTCAACAAAGTTTGCCGTGTGCGCATATGGAGTAAAATCCATATCCGGAAATGGCAAAGGGGAGAAGAAGAAACTTAAAAAGATTAAAAGAAAGAGAAGAAGGAATGCAGAGAACCAACCAAGGATAGCTGGTATTTAACATGAAAATTTCATCACAACCAACCAAATGCATTGATGTTTATCTAACCAAACCATTAAACCTATCTAGACGACTTGATGTTTATCTAACTCATTCATCACTAACCAAACCATTAATTACCCTCGACTTTCTATCTAACCATCAGTTCTATTTATTACCATTCACAACCACAATCTTACACTAACCAAACCATTAATAACCCTATATTCTATTCACAACAGAAGCTAATTCAATTCATAACAGAAGGTAATTCAATTACCCTCTATTCAATTCATAACAGAAGCTAATTCAATTCATAACATAACCTAATTCAATTCATTTCCTTTCATTTCAGAGAGTAACACTAACCTGAGAAGTAACTGAAGTCCTTTGTTCGATGAACTTTCCTCATGTCTCTTTCCACAGAACATATCAATAGCGTTGGCACAAGATCAATTGAAGTCGTTCATCTCATCACACAAAGACAGAAACAAAAAAAATCAACAGAAAGTAAACCAAATCAACATTGATAATCTTAGAACAAACAAATGACAATTGTTCAACGAATCAAAACAACAACCGATTAACATAAACAAAACCAGAGATAGAATATTTTATTGGTACCAAAACAAAAACGATATTGCTAAAATAAATCAAAACAACTAGCAAAGAGGAAACACCAGAAGCTTTACCTGAGCGAGACGAGGAGAACCACCGACTGAGAGCTCCGACACCGTCGTAGACAGCCACCGACAGACAGAATCGAACCGGCCAACACAAAAAGTTGCGATCAGCACAAGATTAAGCCTAATCTAAGACATGCATGATATAAAAGAACACAACCATATCCGTTTACCTTTAGATTCGCGGAGACCCGGAGAGAGATAGTGGGTCGTCGCTCTCGAGGAGACACACAGAGAGGGAGAGAATCAGCCTCCATGTCGTCGACACCTCGCCACCGAGAGAGATCGGTCTGTCGCCGTATCGTCGAGGATCCACGGAAAGAGATAGCGGGCCGTCGCTCTCGAGGAGACACACAGAGAGGGAGAGAGTCAGCCTCCATGTCGTCAACACCTCGCCACCGAGAGAGATCGGTCTGTCGACGTCGAGGATCCACGGAGAACAAGAGAGAAAGAGAATCGCCTTCGGTCGAGAGCATTAGAGAGAGAGAGAGAGAGAGAGAGAGAGAGAGAGAGAGAGAGAAAGAACAGAAGCAGAGAAGAGACAAAATCGGGGGCACCGCTCCTCTCTCCTCTCATTTTGCAACACGTGTGCACAAGAAACGTCGCTTACTTTGCCTAATTAAGATACGCCTCTTAAGTTAATTACCTTTTCTTATTTTCTTTTAAATGGAAATTAGCTTAAGAGACCCTATAATAACCACCGATAATGATGCTCTAAATAGTACATTCATGTATGCTTTAATTATTTTTTAATTTATTAAATAACTATTTTATTATTCAAGAAAAAAAAATTTACAAAGTCAGACCGAAATAAAATAACTAACATAATTTTTTTTATCTGAAAATAACTTGCAGTTCTAACTAAAAAATCATCAATTGCATTATGGTTTTGAGGAATGTAAAAAAACATGAATGAGTGAAATTTTCTTTGTAGCAATGTTTTCTCTTTCAGCTCTATTGAAAAGGTTTGTTAGGCTTGAAATTTGAAAATCATAGTGATCAAATCTTTGCATTCACATCCAAAGTTCTTACAAGTAGAACGCCGCCACATACTCTCCATAGCCCAAGTAACTCCTTTTAGCTCCGAATGTAAAGAAAACATTTGTCTGCTTTGGTTCTTTGTTCCCATTATATGGATTTTCCATACATGTTTTTCCAAACTCATTCACTTCCACTGAATTGTGAGGTAGGAGCCCAAGGGTCATTCACCAAAATATGTTATGTAAATATACTGCTTGTGAGCCAATAATATCCGGTGACTGTTTTGCTGAAGAAGTTGACGTATTTGCTGAGAACTAAGCTCGGCACTGTCCTTCTACATGTTTGAATAGTTCCAGTGAAATCCTACCAGTTCCTCATAATAGCTTACTGTTATGAGTTTTCTAGAGATATCAAATTTTCTACGGACAAATATCTATATCGAGTTTTAGGTCTCGATGAGGACATCAAGTCATCATCAACTATGGGAGGAAGGAATCAAGAGACATGGAGTGGAAAACATTAAGCTAGGGAGATTTAAAGAAGCCGATCATGATATATCTGCATTCAAAACATAATATCTCACAAACTAGGATGACTTTGTCCATGAAACCAATTGGCATGAACACTACACTCAACAGTTCTTCTAAACAATTGGAATGAACTTAAATCTTTACGAACCAGAAAGTTATACAAGATATAGTTCAGAGGTTTTCCAGCACACCCGATTGCAAGTATCACCACTTTGAAGACCAACGAAGCCCAAAAAAGATGTAACATACACAATAACAGGTATGGACTTCAAGATGGATCTCTTGTGATTCAAACAAGCCCAAACTGAAAAGAAATGGTTATGGAAATTCCAAGATATGATCCATTTCCTAAGATGTGTCAACATGGTTCTGCACTTACCTTATTTGAAGGTCCACATTTGGCTTCAAGCCAAACTCAATTCTGGAAAACATGCATTTTTTTCTTCCTCTAGAATCCCTCTATAAGACCTATGGAACCATACCATACCGGATCATCTGGATCGGAAGAAAATACTAGAAAGGCAAACCGGAGCCATTTATGGAAAGTATGGCCAATATGGTTTCTAATTCTCAAACCAAGACTTGGTGTCCATGAGAAATTGCTTCTCATCCAGAAGTTGTTCGATAATTCTTCCAATGTACCAGAACCCAGCGGATATCTTCACACCACAAATTTCCTTTTCCAAGAGTGTCCACATTTAAGGAGAAAGTGTTCACACTAAAGGCAACCAAAGTGTTCGCATCTTGCACTTTACCTCTCCAACATCTATTTCTTCCAAGGTTCTGAGTTTTCAAGTCATCCTTAGTCATTCTAGAAGTCCCAAAGATGCACCATTTCCTGCCCAAGTTGCTTAGATACAAGGAGCCTACAACTTGCCTTATTTGGCCGGGTACACCAATTACTCTCCAACAGCCATTTAATCCTTCATTGCTGCAATTTGTTTCTTGTTATATGCTTTATGATTGTTGTACTAAGAGCATATAAAAGCTCAGTCTATGTTTATTGTAAATCACATTTCATATATACTATTAAAAGATAAGCATTCAGAAAAATATACTTATACAAGGTTGTTAGACCCTTTCACTAAGAGCTAATAATTTTATGATCCTACTAAAATTTTGCCTACCAATATGTTACCATAATTTTCTTTAACAATAATTTTGTTCCTTTTACTTATATAATGTCGCATTAGGTTTAATATTATTGTCCTACTTCTAAAAAATATCACACCTATACTCATGCTTAGACAATAAGAAAATACTCCTTCAATGTTTTATATTTACTTTATAGTTTTCTATTCTTCTGTAAGTCAATGGAGAATGGAGTATGTCGCCATATCTCTTCCTAAATCAAAATACAAGATGCTAGTACTCTTATTCAAACTTATGTACTTAAAAAGATTATAATAGATGCAAAATATAAAAATTCTTTTATTAGTTGACCTTATAGTACACAATACATATGAAAATGCTCCTTCACAAATGCGAGGTCAATACTCTTATCTATACTACTTAAAGATGACATTATTATCCAGGTTCAGGTCAACATACTAAATTATATGTACTCCGTGAACAACAAAATTATAATTATTAGTGTTTTTGACAAATTGTCTGCCATTGTATAGATTACATATTATTAAACGTAGGAAGGGTAGTTGTTCATTTTTATCCACATTGTTGTAAAAGTTTGAAAAACAAAATCAAAAAGTACAATATTTTTTGAATATGCTATTTCATTATATTTTCAAATCTTCATATGTTAACAAAATATTTTGCATACGATTTTCTAAACGAATATCCGAAATTAATTAAATTGCTTGGTCTACAAGTTTATTTAATACCAAAATTAGTTTTTCTTTTACTTATACTAATATACTTTCCGCTAACCTATATAAATTGGATTAACATTAGCTATTATAAATTTATAATTGCTAAATTCTCGCATAATATTCCTTATTCGACAAACTAACATATCAAATCAAATCTTTCTAATATTCTATCCTACATTTGTGTAACCTAAAAACCCTACAACCCCTCCTATTGTAAATACAAGAGCAGTTAACCACATTATACATAAAACACATCAATATGGGAAAAATGGCTAGCAATTTGCAGCTATCTTTCTCGAACGAAATCAATCCGCACAAGACTTTATGGTGCATCCAAGTGAAATCCTCAATTCATGGAGACATTTCATGAAATATATTGGAGAATATATGGAACTAATCCTATGTGATGCAAATGTAAGTTTTTCTATCTATTATGCTTTACTAATTCTATGTAATGATTATGTCAGGAAACAAGCTAACATGTATAATTCTTTTAACCTTTTAAAGGGAACAAAGATCCATGCTTCGTGTAAGAAGACATACCTTGCTGAACATGCAAAACACGTTCGTGTTGGAGTCTGGAGAAAGATTTATCACTTCAGTTTATCTGCTGGTGGTGGTGCGTTTAGATCAACTGATCATAAGTATTGAATGACTTTTGTTCACAACACTAAAATCATAGTCTCTACACACTGTGATGACAACATGCTTCTTAATCTGGTTGATTACGAAACCATAGAAAGTGGGTTGCTTGATTCAAACATCCCGATTGGTAAGTTTTTAAAATATATCATATTTGTTTATTATAACAATCATGTTTACTTAATTAACACAAAAATTTATTGATGCAGATGTTATTGGACAATTTCAAGACTTGGGTGATAGAAACAATTCAGTGTATTGGGGGGGGGAACAATGAAAGAAGTTGGAGTTTACACTCATGTCCAGTTGGCTTTGAAAATAATATAATAAGAATTATCATAGAGGAAAGCAATTTATGTCCAGTTTTAAGTTGTTTAAGCTCGACTTTTGAGGCTTTTTTGAGGTCTAGTCATCTGATGCGGAATGGTGTCGATCAATGGTCGACGGACAATCCTTATCATTAATGTCTACATTCATTACTTCCTTGCTTGCGTTTATTAATCTCACACTTTCATATGTTTGGTCGTTCAATGCGAAAACATCTCCTTCAGGGCCTTTAGGATCTATTCCTGAGGGGATATCAGAACACATCTCCATAAACGATTCTTTGGCTAGTTCAGAGAGGTGATTTGTATAGTAGGCAAGAATGTCGATCAAAGGTTTCTTGATTATTTTCTCCATGTTAAAAACCATTGGTAGATTTCCTATGTTTAGGCATATGTGTCCTTCTCTAACATCAATGATTGCTTTGGCTGTGGCCAAGAATGGTCCACCTAGTATAAGGGGGTATTTTAATTTATGTTTGTATTTTAACATGATAAAGTCTGTAGGTAAATGACACTCATTTATTTGTATAGGCACGTCTTAGAGAATACCTTCCGGAGTCCTAGTGGACATATCAGCTAAAACGAGGGTTATCCTGGTGGGTTTGAACTTATTGAGCCCGAGGGCAATTGCTACAGAATAAGGCATTAAATTTACACTGAAGCCTAAGTCACAGAGAGATCTCTAGAATCTTTCATTGTGGATGTTGTAATCTAGAACAAAACTGCTAGGGTCCGGGAAATTAATCGGAGTTTCTCCTTGGATAACATAACTTACTTCCTCAGAACCATCATGACGCTGTGCTCCTTTGTTTGAAAAACTATCGACTTTGGATCTTTGACGTACTTTTTATTGGCGACGAAATCTTTATGGCATCGCCTAGTGGCATTTTGATGATTACCTTATCAAATTCTTTATTGCATATGGCTCTGTCTAATTCTCGCTTCGCATTCGTTTTATTTTGGGGAAAAAGGGTTATAGCCTGGTAGACTCTAGTTTTTGTTGGTTTGGTAGATTTTGACAATTCATGATCGGAGGGCTGGATCGCCGATCGACGTTCCGTTTAGGAAATCGGTCGATGTTTTTATCAGATAGCAATTCGGTTTCATCATCGCTTATGTTCACTCGCGATTCTTCTAATTTTTCAGCTTGGTCAGGTTCCTCAGCTTCTGGAAAAACGTCATCTTCAGTCTCAAGTGATATTTGTTGCTGGTCTTCTTTCCCATCTTGCGTGACTTCCACAAATTCATCCATTGTAATGCCTTCCATCGTCCTTGGGTTAAGTTGTTTTGCGCTTCTCAACATAATGGAGCTGGTTTGGCGTCTAGGGTTAGTGTCAGTCCTTCCAGGTAGAAATCCTTCTTCCCTCCTTATAGATGCAGCGTTGTGCGCAACTTGGATGTCAATCCTCTTGAATTGTTCACTCAGGGCTTTGGAATTCTCCATTGATTCTGAGTATATTAAATCTAATTTCTCGTTGACATCAGCAGCTACCTTACAATTTCCTTTAAAAACTTGATTCATTTTCGACTTGTACTTCTTCCTCATGTCTTTACAGTTAAGTCGTAGTCTAGTACGAATGGACGGTCCTCGAAGCTCATGGGAGGGGTTTCTCCATTCTCGACATATGCCTGAGATCGATCCCGTCTACCTAGAAGGCATGTACTGATGCTAAATCTGTTTTAACTTCAATTACGCGTCTCTCCTCCATGGACGTTATTCGTTCAATCCCTTCAATGTCGAGCGCGGTTTGATAATTTAGTTTCAACCCTCCATTGAAGGTGTTGATGAGTTGGGGTTCTGGGAAGCCATGATTTGGACATTCTTGATGGTAACCTTTAAACCTTGCCCAAACGTTTTTAAAAGGTTCGCGAATTCCTTGAGTGAAAGTAGATATTTTTCTTTTTGCTTACCAGTATCTTCCTTCGTCGAAGAAGTGGTTGATGAAAGTACTCCTAACGTGTTTCAACAAGTCAGGGTCCCTGGAGGTAATTGATTCAACCACCTCCTGGCATCCCCATCGAGGGATAAAGGAAAACGTTTGCAGTGATTATGATCGTCATTCACCATGTCTTATATATTCTCAATGTGATCGTTCGGGTGCTCCGTAGGGGATGGGATCCTGGCATACCAGGATTATGAAACCAAGATTGAGTTCCAAACCCTTTGTACCGAGATTTCTTGGTAGTCTTATTGCGGACCTATTTGAATAGGTCCTGCTAGGATTTAAGAAATCTTGCATTGAAAATTGGAGTTTTATCTCATTTAAAGCTTTTGTGATTTGGTTTGGGAATGAATCCTTCCTATAATTGAGTTCATTCGTTTCATTGCATGCATAACCCTTTGGATTGTCTAGGACTAATTCCTTATTATTTTATCAGAAAAGGGGTCTTACCTGTGTCAGGCTGATCGATATCGATCCATGCTGACGGAAGGGCGTCGCCCGACGGTTTTGGACTTTCATTGATTGCCACATAAGTCATGGTGTCGATCGGTTCTTAACGTCCAGAGTCTGTATTATCTTCCAAAGGTACATGTATCATCAGGAAAAGGAAATGAATTAAAATAGCAACTGAAAAATAAAAATCTAGACTATATTCTAAACTAAATATAATGTTTATAAGAAAGAGTCCCCCAAAATGGCGTCAAATTTGATATGCTCAAATTAACCCTAGAGCAAATTTACTTTCTCAAATAAGAGGTCCAGTTGTAATACGTAGGAATTGAATCCGCAGAGAGCGTTGGCACACAATAAACTCAATGCAGTCGCGATTAAGCTAGAAAAGTAGATTTAAAAGCTGTAAATAAGATAGCAGTTGATTGATTTAATTTGTTGTAAACAATAATAATAAATTTCTAGATCTAGGGTTTCAGGCAATCAAGATTATAGTAGATAGAAGCTAAGGGTTTTGTATCCTAGAACTCGAACAATAAGATATCAAGTAGTGAATCTATCTATGATTTAAGTCTTTGTTAACAACTCTCGTTGAGAACTCGAAATATACCGTCGATTGATGCTATTGAGCTAGCATCGATCAATGCTCACTTAAATCAAGCATTACAACCTAATTTGATATGTTCACTAAAATTAGTAGACTAAATCTCGTATGTATGTAGCAACCTAGCTTAACATGATTTATTCAGGTAATGATCCTACATTCGCAGTTGTCAATTATCCTAAGATCAGGGTTCTAGTTAATTACTCTAGAACGCAAGCAAGAAGCACCATTCTATTGAAGGATTATTACACCCTAGCATTCTATTGTTTGGAAAATCCATCAATACCATTAATAAACCTAAAACTAGCAAATGGATCTACTCAGACATGATAGTTGTCACAAAAATCATAGATGAATAGATGAAACACAATAATAATAAAACCAATGGAGTTCCTCTCTTCTCTCCAACCCTAAAACTAAGAAGAAAGAATACAATAAAGTGTAGATAGTGTCTTGCCTAAAAAATGGCTTAGAAAACACAATAATAGGGTTTTGGGTCATCCAGGGGTATTCTGGTAACTTGTGGTGCCTTTTGGGCTTTAGTCGGTCCTGAATTATACATGTGTTCTAGGATCACCGTCGATCGAAAACAAGGAGGCATAAATTATGCTATTGGATGTTGATTGAACTAAAACCAGTGGCATTGGAAAGCTAACTCAATTATATATCTTGTGTAAGAATATCAGCCCAATCTCCCCATGGGAAGATCTCCATCGATAGCTAAAAATATGACGCGTCTGTGCAGTTCTGCATCTCAAAAAGCTCCAGAATTACCAAAGTTCTCTAAAATGTACCTGAACCTTAGAACACTCTAAAACAACCCCACACACACATAATAGATTCTAAATAGGGCCTATAACATAGTCTAAAAATGGTAAATATTGGGACCTATCAGACGAGATATGTACCATCAAGTCAAGCTAATGTGAGGACTCGGATGTGAGCCCTTTTCAAGTTATATAGTGTCTTTGGGTTAGTCCCTTATTAATACTATCTGGATCTAGGTCTCAATTTGTTGATGTGATGGAAGAATGATGATTCCTGATTGTGATGAAGCACCTAGATGTGATAAGTTGTTAAAGGATAACCGGTTGTGTGCTAAAATTGAAATTCGATGAGACTGTTGGGCATTGTGACCCGTCGATCAGTTAAGTAGGGCAATGTGAATGCCTACAAACAATTAATTTTGGGCAATAAGAATGCTGTCAGTCAGTTAAGTTGGGGCGATAACAAATTATGTTGATCAGTTCTAGTGCGTTATAACACGTCAAAGAAGGAGGGTGATAAAGATGTGTAAGAAGCTGCAGTTTACAATATGAATTATCAGCTCTATTGATAACGATTAGCTTGCTCATGGAGGGTACCAGGCCCACATGCGTTAGGTCCTAAAAAGGTCTAGAGTCCAGGTTGTTTGTGCATGTTAGGTGATATGAGCATGTGATTTGTGTTGTTTTATTGAGTTCATAAGTTCCTAGAACATACCCTCACTTAGTACCTAATACCCACCCTCCCTTTTTCATGTTCATACGAGGAATTTCAGAAGTAGGAGTCATGGGTGGTGCCATCTTTGGAGAAGGATTTGGGTTTTAAATTTTTTTAAAAGCTTTTCTTCAAAATATTTAAGACTATGGTTTTATGTTATTCAGATTTTATTTGGGTTAAGTTACTTGTAAAACGTTTGGTTTTGGAATAAAGAAAGCATTGAACTGAAAGGAAGTATTGTTAAGGTCAAAGTAAAATCCTCGAGGACCAGGTCGTTAAAATATGGTATCAGAGCCGGTTGCTAAATCCAGCTGGTTTTGTGCGGGCGGGTACATGTAGTTAACAGTATATTTAGTATTCGAAACGATTTCAATTTTTTATAAAACAGGGATTTCTAAATGTTAGGGCACCACTTGGACCAAAAAATCCTTATGCACTTGGCGAGGGTAGACACTAATGATACAAGGTAATGATGCATTCTTTGTTGTAACTGGATACCACCGAGAAATGCCAGGATTGTTCAGGAAACAACTTCTCCCCAAAAAATGGCCCGTCGCACTGCCAGGTCTGATCCTAGGACTGCAAGTGAACCGGAAGCCATGCTGGGGAAGAACCCAAGGTAGGAAATCCGGCTGAGATGGTTCCAGGGAAAGAACCCTCATGTGGGTGCGGCTATCTTGGAAGAATTGCAAAGGTACCGCAAAGCGTACGAGGGAGACATGCCCATTTCCGGGGTTGCTCTGGGAGGGGAGTTGCGCCACCTCTCCCAAGGCTAGCTGCAAATCCACGTCTGGTACCGACAGTAGTGCAAGGGCCTACTTAGTGGGATATGATGAGACACATGAAAACCATCCATATGGAACTCTTCAGCAGAAGGGCGGATACAATTGATTCTGACAACTGGAGGAAGCAGTTGGTGAGGAAATTTGACATAGCCAGGTGCCCGACAAAGTTCCTCAAGGACTTGGCTGCTCACCATCTGAAGGATGATACCCTAGTGTGGTGGAAAGGAATAGTTGAAGATGCGAATGGAAATTACGATCTGACTTGGACGTACTTCCTTGAAAATCTAACCAGAATTACCTTCCACGGGAAGCCCTTGACCGAATGAAAGGACGGTTTCAGGAAATCAAGCAAGTAACCGGAGAGTGAGAGAGTATGGCAAATAGTTTAACAGGCTAAGAAGGTTTGCGGGGCACAACATTGGATGGCGTGAGCTGGTACACCGATTCCTGAAATAAATGAGGGTTGAGCTCAAAAACAGTTGCAATTTCTGAGAATACCATAACATAAACGAGCTGATGGAGAATGCATCTGGAATAAGAATCCGGATGTGAGTAAGAACACATACATAACCAGGTAGCCCAAACTAGGACTGCAATACGGACCAGAGAAGCCACGGAAGCCATGAATGTTGCTCCAAACCAACCCGTGTATGGAAGGTGTGGCTGAAACCACACTCTTCGATGCTAGGCACCATCATGCATTTGGGGCGGGAAAGTGGGACACCTCAAGTGTAATTGTGAACGACCAGGAAACAGATATTCCGGGGGACTGTTGATATATTGTGTTTTTGACATGTTGTATATATGTTTTCTAAATTGTTTTAAGTCTTTATCGAGTCTTTTTAGTATTTTTGAGCCATTAGATGTCGGGAGTAGTTTGTGGAGCGCTTAGAGGGACGCATGTAGAAAAGAGTGCCATTTAGAGAATTCGATACGAAGCAGCCGGATGGAGCAGCCGCTCCATTGCTAGATATTTTTGAGGAAAGTTCCAAAAAATCAGGGATTTGTCCTAGGGATCCCTTCTCTTTCTGCCATCCACCTGCGACCTCTTTCTATATATTCTTTTCTTTTCTTTTTCTTAAGGACATTAGTTTTTACTCAGAAACCAGACTTGAGAGGAGATTTCTTTCGTGATTCGCTACCTTGTAAGGAAGAAGGACCGATTCTCTCTCTCTCTCTCTCCCTCTCTCTCTCTTGCTCTCTCTCTCTCTCTCTCTCTCTCTCTCTCTCTCTCTCGATTTAGAGAAGAATCCCTGAACCCCATTTCTTATTTCTCGCAAGCGTTATTAATGTTTTCTTCACCATTGATCCCTGTGTTTTCTTGCGTAATGACTGAGTAGTCAATTTTCTTTGTTTAGGGTGTTAGATATGTAAGCTAAACATAAATAAGGTTATCATCGTTTGTCTCCATTCATTGCCGTGCTTACTGTTTGGATAGGTGTATACATATGGATCACTTGAAGATGATGGTTTAGAACCTGAGACTACTAGAGCTCGAGACCTTGGGAAGGGTTTGTTGATGATTATGATGGAAACACAGCTACTGACTCTTGTTAGTTGGGTGGCTTCTTCACGCACGGATCTCTCCTTGTGTTGTATAGCTCTGGCGGTCTACAAGTGTAACTTTGTATAGGATGATGCCTGATGGTATTCACGTAAGCAATAATGTTAACTATCTGGTGATCGAAGGATGAATTCTCATAGATGAACAAGAAGTAAGAGAACTTGTGAGAGTTGTTTGCAAAAGCTTTTTTAAGTTTATTGATTGTATCCTTTGAAAAGAAAACATAACAAGGTATTTAAACAACACCAAAGCCGCCTAAACTAAACCGCATATCCTAATTGATTATTATCTAGGATATTTGATCATTATCTAAAATAAAAGAAAAAGGAAAACCTCTAAAACCAAATACAGCTAGGATTATGTTAACTAAAACTAATTCCTAATGGGATTAATCCCCTAATTCCAACTCATGGCAAACAATAATGTTAAACCAAGCCATCCTCAGCCACGAGCTTTTCTTCATCTTGTATGAACTTGATTAAAAGTCCTAGTGCTTCCCCTAGGGCTTTGACCTTAGATCTTGTGAATGCCCCATATGGATAAACAAATGGGTCCTATTTTGGGCCATCAATCCCTGACTGGACCTGAATCGGCCCATCTCGACCATCCTCCAATTGGACCCGTTCCAGCTGCTTAAATTCTTGAATCTTCATCTTCATACTCATTTGGTCGAGGACATGGATCACTTGATCCTTAAACTTGGTCAAGAGTATCATTTCCAAGCTTGGTCACCTCTCTCGCCCTTGTATCATTTCCTTAGGGTCGTTCATTTCCATTTCCCGACCATGGTTCATTTCCAGTACCTCCAAACTTAACTCATCCATTTCCCGTCCACCTGTCTTTGCCAAACAATCTGTCCCTGGTTTGTCCTTGATAGTAGCAGCCGGTTCGACCAAGTATTACTCTGGCTCGTCCTCCTGTTCCGAAGATGATTCGAATCCAAGGCTGGCCCTATCAGCCCCTCTTCCTTTAAAAGGATTTGACCTCAAATCCAAGAATTATTGTTGAAAGCATTATTGTTGATTCTATCTAAGACTTTGAATGGTCCATCTGTCCTAGGCAAGATTTTTAATTTCCTCTCATTTGGATACATCCCTTCCTTAGGTGAATCCAAACCATTTGTCCTTGTTCAAGCACAAGTGTCTTTCAACCTCTGTTTGCTTTCCTTGCGTAGGATTTTGTCCTTTCCTAATTGTTCTTGTGTACCCGCTCATGTAAGGACTTAACAACCTGGACTTTCTTTTGCCATCAAAATTAATCTGTTCTTTCAAAGGTAAAGCAATCAAATCTAATGGTGATAAGAGGTTAAAACCATAAAGGACTTGGAAAGGAGTCATTAGGGTTTCTAAATGCACATAATGATTATAAGCAAAGTCAACATGAGGTAAACAATTTTCCCAAGACTTAATGGTTCGTTTTACAAGGGCTCGAATTAAGGTGGACAATGTCATATTCACTACCTCGGCCTGCCCATCAGTTTGTTGATGACAAGTTGTCGGAAAGAGTAGCTTGGTACCTAGCTTTCCCCATAAGGTCTTCCAGAAATGACTAAGAAATTTAGTATCTCTATTTGAAACTATGGTCCTTGGTATTCCGTGCAACCTAACAACTTCTCTAAATAATAGATCAACTATCATTGTAACATCATCAGTTTTATGACATGCTATAAAGTGGGCCATCATAGAGATTCTATCTACCACCACAAAGATATTGTCTCTACCTTTCTTAGTTCTAGGCAGGCCTAAAAAAAATCAAACAAAATCCAGGGATATATCAACCCACGGCGTAATGGACTAGTAAAGGAGTATACCTTGGCTTTGGACCTTGGACTTGGATTGCTTGCAAATTACGCATTGTCTACAGATCCTCTCTACATCTAACTTCATCCTTGGCCAATATAAGTGTTTCTGAAGAGCACTCCACGTATTGGCCACCCCAAAGTGTCCCTTAAGACCACTATTATGCTACTCTTGAACGTACAACTTTCTCAGAGAACAAGCTGGAACACATAGACGATTTTCATAAAAGATAAAAGTCTTCCACACGATAAAACCCATCCATGCTTGCTTCTTTGTGGCCTTGTACTTCTCATGGGAATCAGTATCTCCCTCGTAGTACGATTTACCCTGATAAAGACCGAGTAGCTTTGCTTCCATGGTTGAGAGTAGGGTGAATCTCCTTGATAGGGCGTCAGCAACAACATTTTCTTTCCCTTGCTTATACTGTATACATATGGAAATGTTTCAATGAATTACATCCATCTAGCGTGCCTTCTTTTCAGTTTCTATTGGCCTTTCAAGTGCTTGAGTAACTCATGATCCATGTGGACGACAAATTCCTTTGGTGATAAGTAATGCTGCCAAGTTTGGAGAGCCCTTACAAGTGCATACAACTCCTGGTCATATGTTGGGTAATTCAATGTGGCCCCTCCAAATTTCTTACTGAAGTAAGCAATTGGCCTCTTTTCCTTCATCAGTACTGATCCTATCCCAAGCCCTGAAGCATCACACTCGATCTTAAATGTCTTAAGGAAGTCTGGTCGTACTAGTAATGGTGCATTGGTCATTCTATCCTTCAGTGTTTGCAAAGAGTCTTTTTGTTCCTTCGTCCGGGTAAACCCCACATTCTTCTTGATAACCTTAGTCAATGGAGCTAATATTGAGCTAAAGTCCTTTACAAACCGTCTACATAATCCTGCAAGGTTGTGGAAGCTTCTCACGTCGCCTATGGTTTTGGCACTCGCCAATATCTGATGGCTCATACTTTCTCTTCGTCCACTTGAATTCCCTTTGATGTTACAACAAACCCAAGAAAGATAAGGCTGTATGTTCTGAAGGAACACTTCATGTAGGTTGCAAACAAGGTTTCCTTTCTTAGCACGTCTAAGACCTATCTCAGATGGTCGACATGCTCGTCCATGGTCCGACTGTAGAAAAAGATATCACCAAAGTAGACTACCACAAACAACCCAATGAAGGTTTTAAGACGTGGTTCATGAGCCTCATAAATGTGCTGGGTGCATTGGTTAACGCAAAATGCATGACTCGCCACTTGTATAGCCCATGCTTAGTCTTGAACGTATTCTTCCACTCATCCCCTTCTTTCATTCTTGTTTTGGTGATACCCACTTTTCAAATATATCTTGGAGAAGATGCAAGATCCATATAGCTCATCTAATATGCCTTCCAAAAGAGAAATAAGATGGAGGTATTTCACTGTGATGTTGTTGATTGCTCGACAATATACACAGATTCGCCAACTACCATTCTTTTTAGGCACAAGAAGAATTGGTACAACACAAGGACTCATGATTTCATTGATGTGGACCTTTTAACACAGCTCGTCTGCTTGTCTCTGAAGCTCTTTGGTTTCCCTGGGATTTGTCCTACAAGCTGGTTGGTTGGGAAGAGAAGCTCCTGGAACAAAGTCGATATGGTGTTCAATATCTCTAATGGGCGGTAGTCCCACAAGACTGTCTCTTGTAAACACATCTAAATATTCACGTAAAAGGTTCTTAACTTCCCTCTGTATCACTGGGTCAAGGTTAGAAGAATAAGTTAAGAACTCCCTATGGATTAGTAATACCAAAGATTGCTGATCAATGCAGCTTGTTTAAGATCAGAAGATGTAGCAAGTAGACTTAAACCTTTTACCTTAACCTCCAAATTGTGGCCTTGGCTCCAGTTGCTCGTTCTACTTCCCTTCGTTGCTTAAGTTGAAGTTGATCTTTGTGTTGTGTACTTCCTGTTGTGTCAAAGGTACAAGTACTAACTTTTTGTTGTCATGCACAAAAAAGTGCCTGTTGGTGTATCCATCATGGATGGCCTTCTTATCATATTGCCATGGCTTTCCAAGTAGGATGTGGCTGGCCTCCATAGGTACTATATCACATGTGATAGTATCCTGGGATTGGCGGGTGGTGGAAGGAAAAATGAATTGATAAGTTAGTCATACCTCTCCATCTTCACTCAGCCATTGGAGTAAGTAAGGCCTTGGGTGTACTTGGGTCATCATTCCTAGCTTCTTGACCATGATATCACTAGCTGCTTTTCTGCATGTGGGAACAAAAATTCAAACTGTCGATTTCCATTGATTTAGGAAGGCAAGGTAAACCTAGCTTTCTCAGAGGTCCCAGATTTCTGCTAAGCCAAAAATGTCAAGAGACCAAAAAGTGAGAACAAACGATATGACAATGAATTAGTAAAAAAAGAAAAGAGAGAAAAGAGGATCTTATTCTGAATCTGTGATTTGAGGGTTACAACAGGTAAAGCCTTGGCAAAAAGAGCCGTCGGTGAGTTCCTAGTTCTAACCTTGTAAGACTTGAATAACCTAGTTGAGTCACATCTCGATAACAGAAAACAAAATAATGCCTAATTGCCTCTAAGCTTGCTCTGAGTAAGATTTTTCGTGTCCCTCTGCATCTTCAGCCACGAAGCTCTTACATACTCCTCCCAGAGGCGGTTTGCTCTTTTCCCTTCTGCCCTCTGTCGAGTTTATCGCTTCGCGGAAATCTTCCATTTTCTTTTGATCTTCGTGGTTATCTTTGGAAACTTAACATTTATCTTCCAAACCTAACATTTATCTATTCCTGAAAAATAAAAGATAGACCGTCATAAAGTTTGGGCTCAATTTCGTGTAAAACCACGAGTGGGATTTTAGCCAAGTTTTTGACCTTCTCGGGCAGTTTTTTGACTTAAGCGTTTTTTTACGATTTTATCGAAAGAGGATTTCTGAAACAAAGTCAATCCCGAAGAGATTTTAAATCTCTCGTATAATGCAGGCAACTTTAGGTGTTTAGTCAACCGTTGCCGCTTTACATGATCGATTCGAACTTTATACGAGGAATCGAGTTCTTTTGGTAAAGTTCCAACGTCAATCTCGATAAAGACGAAACAAAGATGAGTTCGATACGATTTCGAAGGAGGGAGTTATGAGGACAGGATGAAAATGGATTGATTAATCCAACTCGCCCATGACGAGGATGGGATGAAAATGGATTGATTGATCCAACTCGCCAAACAAGCGAGTTGGACTGCTTTTTTGACCCAACTCGCCCGTTCGATGAGTTGGTTGTCTTATTCGATCCAACTCGCCGAACGGGAGAGTTGGTCGAGCCCACGCTGCCAAACTCGCCCATTCGGCGAGTTGGACGACTTGCTTGGCCAAATTTTCCGTCTGGTGAGTTGGACAATCGAGCCTTACAGTCGTTTCGTTATTTCGACGCTTGGGGATCCGTTTATCCGAGGTCTAGAGTAGATTTTCTCTAGGAGTTACCGTGCCAACCCTTCTTCCAAGTTCATACGAAACTTGACTTCGATTTTCCTGTTCTCTTTTTTTTTGAGATATTATCTCTCTTTTTTTTTAAAGAGGAGATCTCTCGGGAAGTTTCTGACGTTGATTCCGCCAGAACCGATTTAGACCCCAACATTTAGCCCCCAGCTCGTTAGAATCGTGATGTTCTTGCGAGCAGTTTCGGCATGTTGGGTAAGTTAGGCGGAATCCAACTTTTGAAAGTCTGAAGGTGCATAGTGAATTCTCTCATCTATAAGTATGTGGAGTAAGTTTTCAAATTCTTCACTTGCATATTTCCACAAACTTTTTTCTAAGATTAAAAGATCTTCTTCTCTCTTCTCTCCACTTTGTAGATTTTTTTTAAACCATGTCTTCGAGGAGAAAAGCTTCGACCAAGTCTCGCCATGATCTTTCCATCCCCGATGGCTCTAGCTCGCAACACAACGATGCTGGGCCAAAGGTGGAGGTCTCGGAACACTCGATTGGTTCCGTGGAAGCCGAGGCATACTGGGCGGCCATGGGCAAATTTAAGACTCCTAGGCCTGGTACGTGGGCTCTTCCTCCCTTCCGTGCTAATCCCGTGGAGGGTTTTCTGAAAATGAGCTGCTCGAATGGGCTTGTTACCATCTGGGGCTTCTGCCAAGTTCCAGAGTTAGTTGAGTTTCGTCTCCCAGAAGCTGGGGAAGTTGCCGAGTCTCCGCCCAAGGGCTACTTCACGTGCTATGAGGTGTACTTGATGAAGTGCCATCTATGGTTTCCCATTCCTGAAATCATTGCGCGACTTTTCAACCAATTCAAGATATCGATCGGTCAGATAAACTCGTGCGGTTTATATCACATTATCGGGATTTTAGCGCTGAGTTACAAACTCCCCTTGATGCCGATCATCTTGAAGCTATGCTTAAGCCCTGGGGAAATCGACCATAGTTCAGCTGAGGCCTCGGCCGGGCATGACGATCATAGCAGAGTTAATGTCGAACTATCATGATTGGAGAGAGCACTTCTTCTTTGTCTGTGTTAACGATGCGTACATAGAACCAGACATTATCCCCATCTTTAGGACCAGATGGAATCGACCAGCCACATTGCGATCCATTCATAATCGATCTCGTAATAAGAGATCTCGAGGTCGCTAGGGTTCTCATCGATACTGGAAGCACAATCAACGTCATCTTTCGCGACACTCTAAAACGGATGAACATCGAGTTAGGCAAAGTTTTACCGTCACCTATGTCGCTAACCGGTTTCTCTGGCACAACATCAATGACCCTCAGATCTATCAAGTTACCCGTCGCAGCAAAAGAAGTCACCAAGATCATCGATTTCGCGGTCATCGACCACCCAACCATCTACAACGTTATCATGGGCACGCCTTGGCTGAACGCCATGAAGGCAGTCCCATGAATTTACCACTTAGGCATTAAGTTCCCAACTCACAGTTTTAGGCCATGTTATAGCTCTATTTAGGGTCTATTGTGTGTGTCTAGGCTATGTTTTGGAGTATTTACAAGTCCAGGAACGTTTTGGAGATATATTGAGATACTTGGAGCATTTAGAGGAGAAGAATCCGTAGCTGACCATTTGAGGAGTCGAAGTACAAGACTGTCGTCGATCGACAACACAACCTTAGAGTCCACCGATGTTAAAAGACCAAGGTCAATCGATGTTGCACACTTTCCATCGATGGACATCCAGTTCGCAGACAGACGATTTAAAGCCCAAGTTAGAGACAAATGACAAAATGCCCTGGACGAGTTTTGACTTAAGTTTTAGGGTTTTATATTTATGCTTTATGTATTCAGATCATAGAAAGTTGTGCAAGGCAATACTTGACAACTTACAAAGCTTTATTCTATCTATAGTTTTAGGATTTTTTGGGGAGAAGATTCATAACTCCTTAGGGAGATTTGTATTGGAACCGCAATATTTTATCTATGCATTATATTCAGACTATTGTTCTTTATTTAATTATGTCTCAGTAGTTATCAACTAGATTTAGGGTTGAATGATAGTAATCATGGATTAGCCCAAAAGAAGGAATGATAGGTTAAGTTAATATCCATCCATTGAGTTGTGCTTCATGCTTGCATTCTAGAGTAGCTAACTAGGATCTCGAAAGTAGGACATGGACGACTACGAGAGTAGGTTCTGTGCCAGAGAAGACTCCATTGAACTAGGCTGTTAGCCATCGATCGATGGTCTTTCCTTTTCCTCGCATACGAGAGTTGGATTTATAAGGGTCAGAATAGTTAATATTTGAGTTCTAGAATATTTACATTTTCGTGCTTCCTATTTCCTATAATCCATTAGGCTTGAAACCCTAGATATAACATATTTACATTTACATCTAGTTAAGTTTATTAGAATATTTACAGATTTGCATTATTAGCATGTTTCCATATTGCATTTCTACTTCTTGATAAGGAATATTTCCTTAATTGATTGTTTGCCACTAATATATATTCATCTAGCTTAATCTTTAGAAATAAGAAATCTATTGTGTGTCATTGCTGTCTTTGGATTCGATCCCTAAGTACTACACCTGATCTCTTTTGACAAGAGTATTATTTGTGTGTTAGGACTAGGGTTAATTTGGTAGTTCATTGTTTAGGATATTTATACCCTGCTAGAACAATAAAACACCGCATGTTACAGCGTAAGGCCGAGATAAGCGCAAATTCTTCTACGTGGTCCACACCCAGTGATACCCCGAAAGGAGCAATCACTTTTGATAAAGAAGAGGCCGGCGGGATCCATCAGCCACACTTCGATCCACTCGTGATCAACCTCGTAATAAGAGATCTCGAGCTCGCCAGGGTTCTCATCGACACAAGAAGCACGGTCAACGTCATCTTTCGCGATACTCTCAAGAGAATGAACGTCAAATTAGGGGAAGTCGTACCATCACCAAAACCGTTGACCGACTTCTCTGACACGACGTTGATAACCCTCGGATCGACCAAACTGCCCATCGCAGAGAAAGAAGTCACCAATATCATCGACTTTGCGGTCGTCGATCACCCGGCCATTTAAAATGTCATCATGGGCACGCCTTGGCTAAACACCATTAAGGCAGTCCCGTCGATTTATCACTTAGGCGTTAAATTCCCAACTGATAACGGAATTGTCGTGATCTTGGGATCCCAGAAACAGTCGAGACACTGCTTTCTGGCCGAACACAAGGTAAGACAATTCACGAACACCACGATGGAAAAGACCAAACGCTAAAGCTAGCTCAGGAACCGACTGAAAACACTTCGGACAAAGACAATCCAGAATCGTTGACTCACGCAACGGCCAAAGAACAACTAGTTCCAGTGACCAACACTTCAAATCCACCGGAGAAGACAAGTCCGGCGGAAGACGTCGATCCTATAACTAACATGGTCGACACAAACACGAAAGCCGAGTAAACACACTCGTGCAAACAAGAGAACTACGAGATGGCTTGATCCTTAAAAGGGGTACGTAGGCAGATCGTCAAAAGACGAGTTTAACTATCCCCCTCTCCAAACAGGGGCGAGTGGATACATATACGAATACTCGTATATTCCCGCATTCTAAAATATTTGCTTTGTACTCAATATTTTCTAAACTTTTTGGCAATAAAGACTTCATTATAATTTTTCAAAATCTCTATTATCTCGCAAAGAAACATTGTGTTATAATTTCGGAAAACATCCATATACGAGCAAAATGATTATCGCATGAACTAAAAGACAGAAACTCGCGAAAAATCATTCTACCTCAAAACATATCAACTCCACGCTATCTTATCCAGCAAAGAAACTTTGTCACATTGACTGAGGCATCGTCGATATCAACAGATCCCGCCAACCACTAAAACTCCTCAGCAAACGTATCTCGGTTGAATCGTTAATTCCGAGTCTCGACCACATCACGAGACCCCGGTCCCAGATGCGTAAAACATTACTAATACAAAATAGGTTTTCGAAAAATAAGCAATACGTCACCTGGATTTTTAGAGTACACACTCCCAGTCCATTCGCGATATAAATAAAAAACGCTCGAAAATTGGCCCCGCCGAGCACTTTAGACATCTTATACAAACACACCCAGATCCGTCCTAAGGATAAATCCTCTCACATCCGATTAGGATAAATAGCGCACTATATAAGAAATCTAAAATTTTGGTCAGCACTTCCAGAAGACTTAAGAATTTTCCCTGGAGAGATGCTCGACTCTAACCAGACAAGTCGTATAAGCCGATAACCTATCGCGGACTTTAAATGGGAACAGAGTCAGGTGAAAATTGCAACAAGCAAAACGAAAGCCGATTAGTCATAGTAAAGCCTCAAACTGAAAGTAAACATTGGGAACCGAAATTCACACTGTTGATTTTCGTTGAATTAGGAACGCAGGGTAAACACTAGTTTCCCAGAGGTCCTGGATATCTGCTAAAGCACACGTCAATCAGTCAGATTACAAAGTAAATATCGAAAAAGCAAAGTATGAATCGAAAAGAAAGCAAATAGATGTCCTATTCTGAATTTGCTTATGAGCGTTTACAACAGGATAGGAGCCTCGGCTATGAGAGCTGTCAGCGAGATCCCTAGTTCTAATAACCTAAGACTGCAAAACCCTAGTTGAGTCGCAGCTCGAATAACAAAAACGGAAAGTTGCCTAAATGCTCTAAGTGCTAAGATATGTTTGCTCTGAGAAGATATTTTCGTGTGTCCTCTGCATCATCACCCTTGAAGTCCTTATATACTCCTCTAGAGGCGGTTTTCTCTTTCCCCTTCTGCCCTTGGTCGAATTTATCGCTTTGCGGAAATATTCCTTTTTTCCTCGATCTTCAAAATTATCTTCGAAAACCTAACATTTATCCTCCGATCTTGACATTTATCTTCCAAACTTAACATTTATCCCTTCCTGCAAAATAAAAGATAAACTGTCACAAAGTTTGGGCTTGACTTCAGATAAAATCGCCAGTGGGCCTTGTGCCTAGCTTTAGACCTCATCGGGCTGTTTTCTGACTTAGGCGTTTCTACGATTTTATCAAAATAGTATTGCTAAAACGACGTCGTCCGAGAGTTAGGATCTTCCGTATGGAGAGTATGACTCTAGGTGTTTAGTTAACCGTTAGCGTCTCATACGATTTACCAGATCCTTACTCGAGAAAGCGAGTTCTTCAGGTAAAGTTCCAATGTCAACCCTGATCGAGACAAAACAGAGATAAGTTTGATAAAGTATCGAGAGAGAGAGAGAGTTATCGAGGACGAGGTGAAAATGGATTGATTGATCCGACTTTCGAACGAGCGAATCGAATTACTTGTGCCACCCAACTCGCCATACGGACGAGTTGTTTAGTCTGTGCCATTCAACTCGCCCGTATGGCGAGTTGGTCAGTCCTCGCCGTCCAACTCGCCCGTATGGGAATGCTGTTGAGACGGGCGAGGTAAACCAGCCGACGGTTCCCCTGGATGTCAACGATTATTCGCTCGGTAGATCGATGACCAGGTGTTTCGATTTTGATGAGTAATTGCGAGGTTGCGACAGATTCGAGAATGCTTCTCTTCTATATTACTGTACTTTTCTGTTTTGTTCATTTGTCGGCCGAATGCGGTCGTATGTAGCAGGACTGGCTGGGTGTGGCCTTGAATCCCTATATTTTATTAACTCTTATGCGAGCAGTGTATGTTATGATAAGTGGGTATTTTTAGAAAGATGTTTGTGATTTGTTTTAGTGTACGAAGAAAAATCGAGTTGTCATCTCGACTTCCTCCCTTTTTTTACGGATCATCCTATTCGTTGTTCATGCGAGATGTTCGAGGAGTTTTTGAAGTTTCGGGAACACTTAGATACGGATGAAGAGACATGCTTTTAGAATCTCGTATCTTTTGATATCATGCCTTGAGACGTTAGAAACCAGTGTGTTGGGTTTAGGGCAAGACCTAGGTTTAATTTCGGTTTAAGGCTTTGCGATGACTAATCGGCTTTCGTTTAGCCTGTTTTCGATTTTAACCTGACTCCGTTCCAATTTAAAGTCCGCGATAGGTTCTTGGCTTATATGACTTGTCTGGTCGGAGTCGAGCATCTCTTCAGGGACAATTTTCAAGTCTTCCCAAAGTGCTGACCAAAATTTCGTATTTATTTTATAGCGTGCTGTTTATCCTAGTCGGATGTGAGAGGATCTGTCCTTAAGACGGACGTGGGTGTGTTTGTTTAAGACGACTTAAGTGCTCGGCGGGGCCAATCGCCGAGTGTTTTTGTAGTCGCGATTTGACTTGGGGTGTATTCTCGAAAATTCAGACGACGTCTCGCCTATATTTTCGAAAATTCACTTAGCCTAAGTAATGCTCTCAGCATAGGGAACCAGGATCTCGTTCTTTGGTCGGGATTCGATGACTCGACCAAGATGAGATGGTGTTGAGTTGATCCGTTTCGAGGCAGAATGATATTTCGCGAGTTTCCGTTTCCGAGATGGTGCAATAATCGTTATGCTCGTGTATGGATGTATAGCATAGTCTTTCTTTGCGGATGATAGGTCAATTTACGAATTTTATAAAGAAGTCTCTATTGATTTTTTTTTGAAAATCTCGAGTACAATGCATCGAAGATTTTATTTCCGAATGTGGGAATATACGAGTGTTCGTATATGTACCCACTCCCCCCTTTTTAGAGAGGGGGATAGCTGAACTCATCTTTTGGGGAGCTGCCTACATACCTCTTTCGAGGATAAAGCCATCTCGTAGTTCTGTTTGTTTGGGCGAGTCTGTTTACTCGGCCGTCGTGTTTGTATCAACTGCGTCAGTTGCTGAGTCGACGTCTTCCATCGTACTTGTGTTTTTGATGGGATGGACGTGTTGGGTTCTGGAACTGGTTGGTCGCTGGCCATTGCTAGGATCGATGGTTCTGGGTGGTCTTTGCCCGAAGTACTTTCAGCTGACGCTTGGGCTATCTTTGGGCGTTAGGCCTTTGTCATCGCGGATTACAGCACCATGTGCATTAATCAATTGTCATGTACAGCTGCGAAGGCTACCTTCTTCGTCTCGTAAGATCCCATTCTCATCAGCTTATGCACTTCAACATTCTCTGTCTTCCTGTAAGCAGTATCGATCGACAGCGAAGTGTGGGTGTCGATCAATGTCATGATGTTAGTATCGATCGACGGTAAAGTATTGGTGTCGATCAATGTTCGCTTCTTTTTGCTAGTGATCACTGCTTGGAGGGTGTCGACTGCCCTCGTAGACTTATGGATCGTGCGTGAATCAAAAGGTTCTTTTTTGAATAACCCAAAAATCTTCTCCTCATTGCTTCATGGTACTAATATGTATGTACCTGAAACACAAGAATTTTTTTTATGTTAGTAAGCGAATATAGAAAAATACCTAGACTAAATCAAACAAATTGAGTCTAATGGCGAATCCTCGCTCCCCGGCAATTGCGCCAAATTTGACATGCGGTGTTTTATTGTTCTAGCAGGGTATAAATATCCTAAACAATTAGATATCAAATTAACCCTAGTCTTAATACACAAATAATACTCTTGCCAAAAGAGATCAGGTGTAATACCTAGAGATCAATCCACAAAGAGAAATGACATACAATAGATTTCTTATTTCTAAAGATTAGGCTAGGTGAATATATATATATATATATATATCAGTGGCAAACAATCAATTAAGGAAAGATTCCTTATCAAGAAGTAGATATACAATTTGGAAATATGCTGATAATGCAAATATGGAAATATTCTAATAAACTTAACTAGATGTAAATGTAAATATGCTGGATCTAGGGTATCAAGCCTAATGGATTATAGGGAATAAGAAGCACGAAAATGTAAATATTCCAGAACTCAAATATTAACTATTCTAACCCTTATAAATCCAACTCTCATATGCGAGAAAAAGGAAAAACCATCGATCGACGGCTAAGGCCTGATGTCTATCGACGGTGAAATCAGAAGGAAGTGTGAAAGAGATTTGATAAGTCCACCAGACTTATTAGACCAGCTCTCGTATGCGCCTAACAGCCTAGTTCAATAGAGTCTATTCTGGCACAGAACCTACTCTCGTAATCGTCCATGTCCTACTTTCGAGATCCTAGTTAGCTACTCTAGAATGCAAGCATGAAGCACAACTCAATTGATAGATATTAACTTAACCTAGAAATCATACTTTTGGGCTAATCCATGACTGTTATCATTCAACCCTAAATCTAGTTGATAACTACATAAACATAATTAAAGAAAGAACAATAGTCTGAATATAATGCATAGATAAAATATTGGGGTTCCAATACAAAATCTTTCTAAGGAGTTATGAATATTCTCCCCTAAAAATCCTAAAACTATAGATAGAATAAAGCTCTGTAAGTTGTCAACGACTCCTTGCACACCTCTACATGCTCTCAATACATAAAGCATAAACATAAAACCCTAAAACTTAGGTCAAAACTCGTCCATGGCATTTTCGTCATTTGTCTCTAACTTGGGCTTTAAACCGTTTGTCTCTGAATTGGATGTCCATCGATGGCAAGTGTGAAGAATTGATCGAACTTGGTCTTTTAATATCGGTCGACTCTAAGTTTGTGTCATCGATCGACGACAATCTTGTACTTCGACTCCTCAAATGCTCAGCTACAGATTCTTCTCCTCTAAATGCTCTAAAAGCTCCAAGTATCTCCATATATCTCCAAAACATTCATGGACTTGTAAATACTCCAAAGCATAGTCTAGACACACATAATATACCCTAAATAGAGCATAGAACATGGGCTAAAACTGGTAATAAATAGGCTATATCACGCTGATAAGCTTTAATGGCCGAGACGGTGTCGCTGCAACATTTTAACCCACCGATGATTATATTTACCCTGCGGCGCTTGTTGTCATTGCTCTTCTCGTCCTGCCTTCTTCCACGCTTTTCTTCTGATTGGTTACCTTGGGAAGAGTTCTCCGTTTGAGGAGCCCTGTTGTTTTTAGGGGGTCATCTAAATCGCGGATGAGATCTTTCACGCTGGAGACTCCAAAGAGTTCTCCAGCGAGCAGCTTTACGCCCAACCTCACACCGAGAACTTTGCAGTTGATGGTAGAGTGACCGTGGGCCTGGTGAAAGTCACAGAAGACGTTTTTGTCGTAATTCGGATTTTGGGTCCACGTGTTGCCTGTCTTCCGGCCTTGCTCTGATCCGGAGTTAATAGCGTAGTTAGGCGCTCCCTGGATTTCTTCTTCCTCACGATGGATGCTTTTGCCATTGCGAGGGTTTTTCTTTTTTAACTTTTGATCCAACCGTGGATCCTTCAACGAATTCTTCGCCGGCTTCCACTTCTGAGACAAGACCTTTGTCTTTTCTTCGATGATGATGTAAGCAGTGTCTTTGTAAAGTGCGTCCTAAATCGTACGCGGCTTCTCCAAAGTTATCCCCTTCTTCGACTTGTACCAGAGCGTCTTTCAAAGTGCGTCTATTGCGACTTTGTGGCTTATACCGCTGACTCTTGCCGTGATGGTTTTAAACTGTTTTATGAAGTCACAGAGAGTCTCGTCCTCTCCCTAGGATAAACTCCAAAGGTCGACATCGGAGGTATCTAGATCTATGAATATCGAGTATTGCTTGAGAAACTCCAAGGCGAGATGGCGGAAACTTCCGATGGAGTTTCACCTAAGGCGAGAGAACCATTCGAGCGCTGCTTCTTAGAGGTTTTCCACGAAGAGGCGGCATTCGCCGGTGTCTCTCTTGCTTTCTTTGAACCTGGCTCTTCCCATTGCGACCTGAAAAGACTGTAATTGTGCCTTGGGATCGGTAGTACCGTCGTATGGTGTCACTTAATCTTTCCAGGATCCAAAATCCTAGTTTCGGTGATGCGAGTAGCGAAAGGAGTTTTACGAGCCTCCTCGAGCAACATATCGATCTCCGGTTCGGTGATAGTAGAGTGATGGATTTGAGACTTCACTGCTCTAACTTCGGCTACCGTTTTCAAGAGATGATCGCGAAGATCACGAATCTCAAAGTTTTCGCTAGCAGATTTCTGACTTTGTCGGCGTTTGCTGCAAGTGTTCCGAGAATGCTCCTCGGCCAGTTCTTTCTGTTTGTTCCAAAAGATAGCTTCTTCTTGTTTGGTCATAGGGTTGTCGAACTGGGACTCATCCCGAGTTGCTCGGCTCCTTGTGCGGCGTGGATGTACGTATATTTCTTTGTTTGTAGGCTCAGACTAGCTGCTAGACTCCACGTTCATGCACATGACTTCTCCTTCTTTATTTTCTTCCTTGATAGGAGGAAGATCTCTCGGGTTTTTCTGTGTTGGCGTGGGGGTTACTTCATCGGGATTTGTTCAGACGGTTTCCCCTGTGTGTTGCCAGACCGGTCCAAAGGGTTCGCGAAATCGAGTCTACTTCCGCGGATTTGGGTTGTTCCACGCGGAAAAAACAGCCTTGTTCCTCCCTGTTAGGGTTTTGATCTGTTTAGCGAGAGAACTCATGACCTTGTCTTCTTCTGCCGACTTCTTTTCGAAAGTCAAAAACATCTTCTTCACCTCCTCGAACGATGCGGTGTTTTCGTCGGCGTTAACCGTAGTGACATTTGTCGCTGGAGTGTTTTTAATGTTGTCGTCGTGAGGTTGTTGGTTGTTGAGATCATCGGCTGACATGCTTGATCGAGCGCTGGTGGCTGAGAGTTAGATTGATCTGTATCCCCCTCCATCTAGCACCAAACTGTGGCAACTGAATTCGCACTGTCGATTCTCGTTGATTTAGGAAGGTACGGTAAACCTAGCTTTCCCAGAGGTCCCATATTTCTGCTAAGCCAAAAACGCCAAGAAACCAAACAGTGAGAACAAATGATATGACAATGAATTAGTAAAAACGAAAAGAGAGCAAAGAAGATCTTCTTCCGAATCTGTGATTTGAGCGTTACAATAGGTAAAGCCTTGGCGGAAAGAGCCGTCGGTGAGTTCCTAGTTTTAACCTTGTAAGACTTGAATAACCTAGTTGAGTCGCAACTCAATAACAGAAAACATAAATATGCCTAATTGTCCTAAATGCTAAGCTTGTATGAGTAAGATTTTTCGTGTCCCTCTGCATCTTCAGCCTCAAAGCTCTTATATACTCCTCCCAGAGGCGGTTTTCTCTTTCCCTTTCTTCCCTCGGTCGATTTATCGCTACGCCTAAATCTTCCATTTTCCTTCGATCTTCGTGATTATCTTTGGAAACGTAACATTTATGTTTTGAATTTAACATTTATCTCTTCCTACAAAATAAAAGATAGACCGTCATAAAGATTGGGCTCAATTTTGGGTAAAACCGCGAGTGGGCTTTTAGCCGAGTTTTAAACCTTCTCAGGCTGCTTTCAACTTAACCGTTTTTTTGGTTTTATCGAAAGTACATTTCTGAAAAGATGTCGATCCTAAGGAGAGTTCGATTCTCTAGTATAATGCAGGCAACTTTAGGTGTTTAGTAAACCGTTTCCGTTTTACACGATCGATTTAAACTTTATACGAGGAAACAAGTTCTTTCAGTAAAGTTTCAACATCAATCTCGATCGAAACAAAACAAAGATGAGTTCGATCCAATTTCGAAGGAGGGAGTTCCGAGGACATGATGAAAAAGGATTGATTGATCCAACTCACTAAACGGCCTTGTTGGACTGCTTGTTTGACCCAACTCGCCTGTTTGGCGAGCTGGATTGGTCCAACTCGCCGAACGGGCGAGTTGGGCGTCTTGTTCGATCAAACTCGCCGAACGGGCGAGTTGGTCAGCCCACGCTTCCCAACTCGCTGGCTTCTGCTGCTTATCTCCCTCGGTTACATCTGAGCAGGCAATCATCTCGCACGGGTTCTAACCGAGCCTCTTAGTTTTTTCTTCATCATACAAACACAAAACAATTTCCGTACGACTATAGGTCAACATTATATGAAACATTCATCGTGTAACTGATACCTAAAGCGGAAAATCGTTTCCAACACCATTGGCCATCTTAGCACGGAAAACTCTTACTTGGCCCATTAATCTCGACAAACGGGCTTTGGCCCTCAGCCAATTACGCCATCCGATAAATCAGAACCAGAATTCGGCATCCTTTTTAGGACACTTGTAAAGTAACATGACCTTAATGTTAACACGAAGATGCCATAGTCAAACCCATGACCAGAAACGTCCTCAGCTATGCGGCTGAACACATACTTCGGACCGAGCCAAAATGTTTGAGCGACAACTGCTCCATCCAATCACTTAATGACAAAACAAGAATCCACGATTAGTCTAAAAACGCCAAGTGGAAATAACTATCGTATAGCCCAGAATCAGAAATCATACGATAAATTCTTAATATCGAAACTTAGTCGTAACCACCAAATGGTTAACAAAAAACATAAACTTGTCGACAGCCGACCAAGTTCAATTGTTTCCGCAGTTTACTCTAAACCCACAACATTTTACAAGTAAAAAGCGGCACATAAGAAAAAACTCGCAACGAAGCTCCTAAAGCTATACGAATCATTCTTCACTATACACGAAATAAGTCTCGGGGGGCCAACTCTTCACAAAGCACAGTGAAGGAAGTCACATATTCTCAGGGACAAATTTACGCGACGCATTGGTCCTTATTCCTCAAAAAACAAACCAAAATGTTTCTCTTCCGTAAGGCTAAAACAAAAACCTTGCGATACCACACATCTTCAAGCCCGCTAAACATTTAAAGCAAAAAATGCGGCATACGGAAGAAAAACTCAACATTCGACACAGCGAGACGTCGCTAACGCTCGGAGAACTGTTTTTCGTCAAAACTTTCTGAAATGGGATGCTCACCTTAAAAACAATCCGTCTGCGACTATAAAACATACACACCTTTTTAAACATGTATCCCTCGCGAAGGTTCAAAAACTATTATCTCTACCAATAAGTTTGTTGCTGATCACAACAAGCTCTTAACGTCCTAAACAGACTAAGCCATCTCGTAGAGATAACTCTCGAACACCCGACACATGGGTAATAGCGCTATAAAAGAAATCCAAAATTTGGTCAGAACTTTTGGGAGACTTAAAAGTTTTCCCCGAATAGATGCTCGATTCGTACCATACAAGTCACGTATGCTGAGAACATAACGCAAACTTTAAAGCGGGACGGAATCAGGTCAAATGCGATACAGGAAACGTAAGCCGATTTAGTCATCGCACCCCTTAAAACCGTGATTAGACCTAGGTCTTGCCCTAAACCCAACACACTGGTCTCTAATGTCTCAAGGCATGATATCGAAAAGATACAAGATCCTGAAAGCATGTCTCTTCGTCCATATCTAAGCACTCTCGAAACTTTGGAAAAATTCTCAAACATCTCGAAGGAGCAATAAATAAGATGATCCGCAAAAGAGTTGAGAGCGAGATGACAACTCTTATTCTTCCCTCTATACTTAACAAAAATCCGAATCTACTTAAAACTCCTCTTCAAGTGAAAAACCTAGTTTATTCATCAAAATTTTTGCAAAGCGGCTGGATATCTCTCAAAAAACCACGTACAATCCAAGATGCTCTCCATAAGGCCACAAACTAGATCATCATCAAAGAGGAGATGAAAGTGTTGTCGCAGAAACACAAATCGACGAAAGCATCTTCGATGGACGTGGCGTTAGAGCAAAAGTGAAAATGGACCCAAAACACGTTGTACGATGAAAACACCTCCTGCGAGTTTCACCAAACCAGGGGTAACTCCACTACGAAGTGAAAATTTCTTGGCGCGAGACGAACGGAAAAAATACTCGCAGGAGAAATCCTGAAGTGACACACATAAAAGATCTCATCCGAGATACTGACCACCCACCGAAAACCAACCAAGCCCCGCCATCTGAAAACACTTCCCAAGGGAACCGGTTAGGTGAGAACGGAAAACACGGAAGAAGACCTGATGACAAATGCACGACAACAATCGTCGCAGAGTAAACATGATCATCGGAGGGTCACACTAATGCCATGACAATGTCTCGTCAAAAAAGGCTTATCAACGGAAGGCCACGGCAAGCACAAACTGGTCTCCGCCCCTTGACGTCCCAAACGACTCTATCAGTTTTGAGGAACATGTGACCGTACGAATCGACAAACCTCACATCGACTATGGGAACCAAAACTGCACTGAAAATTTAATCGGAGGAATGTCAAGGAACACTTACTTTCCCTGATGTCCTAGATTTCTACTGAGCCAAACGACAAGTAATCAAAATACAAAATAAGAACAAAGTAAAATAGAAATCAAAGTTAGAGCAGAGCAAAGGAGATCTTATTCTGAATCCAAATATGAGTGCGACAATAGGTAAAAGCCTCGGCCACAAGAGCTATCAGCGCGTTTCTGAGTTCTAACCACCTAAGACCTTAAAACCTAGTTGAGTCAAAGCTTAATAACAAGAATTGAAAATGGCCTAAATTTCTCTAAATTCTGTGTTTGCTGAGAGTTTCTCTGTGTGCGTCCTCTTGCCTCGGCCTGTCTTATATATCCCTCCAACATCGGTCGCCTTTCCTTTTCTGCCCCTTATTCGAGTGACGAAGAGGATGTGGTCTCGTCACGCGTGGGCGACGAGACATAGCTCGTGCCTCGGGTGATGAGTTGTTAAGGCGATTTGGTTGTCTTCTGGTGAGACGAACAAGACCATGAGGTGCTTGGACACGATGGTTTCTTTTTTTCTTTTTACTTAGAAGAGAGAAAATATTCCCTTAGTAATTTTTAAACATTGATTCCATCGTGAGGTGTTAGATATATTAGGTAAGTTAGCCGGAATTGATGGCTAAAGGTTCAGAGGATGAATAATATATTTTTCCTATAAGTATGTGGAGTAAGTTTTCAAATTCTTTACTTGCTCACCTCCATAAGAATAAAAGTCACTCCTTGGGGAATTTGAGTGATATCAAATTTGGCGTCGTTTCCGTGGAGGATTCTCCATTAGACTTGATAATAGGTTTAATCTATGTTTTTATTACTGTTCGTAGTTACTGATAAAAAAAATATTTTCTTGTGTTTCAGGTACATTAATATGAGTACCAATACAACAAGGGGTTAGGGCTCTTACTAATAGAGCCACCGGATTTGGAATGCGTGATCCATAAGTCTAAGAGGGAAGTCGACACCCTCCAAGCAGCGATCACGTAGAATTCCAAGTATCGATCGACACTCTTCAACCAGCAGCGGTCGACACCAAGACCTCACTGTCGATCGAGACCAACACCTCTTCGTTGATGGACACTAAAGAGGGAAGTCAGATAAGGAACACTTTGAGCTGAAACATATATATATATATATATATATATCACTCTTATGAGTCAGCGTCCCTTCTATGGCCTTCCTCACAAACAGTTGCTCATATCATCATGTTTGAGGATTTGGTGTTGTTTATCTTCGACAGAATCCTCGAAGATCACTGCTTCTGCAAACTATTCACATACTCTATTGCTGGAGAAGCATTATGTTGGTTAAACAAGTTACCACCTAGATCCCTCACTGCCTGGAATGACATCATGAACGCCTTCTTCAACAATTTTCTCTTTGATACTGCAACAAATCTAGAAATCGAGAAGGAATCTATGCTGAGTTGTATGGTAGAGGATGATGAGCAACACGAATTTGGAGAGCTGAGCAAAGAGGACAAAGTTGATATGATCCCTCCTCATTGTCGATTGATGCTAAGACATGAGCGTCAATCGACACCAGTCCCTACTGTCAGTCGACATCATTTAAAATCGCTAGAAAATCGAGCTGTACACAAGAAATTGCAGACTCGACACTGAAGAGCATTGATGTATTAAGCTATCTTGCCTTTGATTCAGATATAGAGATCACCATGGGAGATTCTTGGGAGTTAGAAGAACAGCTTGAGATATTTTATCAGGGGAGTTCACCAAAAGCTTACATTGATCGACACCGTCCACCTGACATTGATCAACACCAGATACCTAGCATCGATCGAGGCCATCCTCCTGGTATTTATCGACACCCACAGTTGCATGAACCACAAGGTTGCATGGTTGAGCCGGACCTAATTGAGGAGAGATTGTACAAGTCTGAAGCCTCACACCTTGCTGTCCCAAAACATCTGCAACCACATATCTGTGTAGAAGAACCTGTTGGTTTTCACAAAAGACTGAAACGAATACATGACCCTATGAAGTTTGTGGTTCGCAGCGCTTTTTTAGGTTGAATTCCCTATCCCACCAGATAGAAGTGTGCATCTAGTTCCCTACATTTGGGATATTCTTAGATCCTCTGCATGCAGTAGTTTCTCAGAAAGGATTGAGGTATGAAAGTAAAGTTGACCAAGGATCATCAGCAGCAGTATCGAACGACACCATTATTAGTAGAGGGGGGGAGTCAGACTAGTATTCACTAAGTTGTTGGTAGAATGGATTGGTTGCTATACTAGGATAAGGTATATAAAGTTTCTCTAAGATTGGCATATATTTTATGTGGTCGCAATGTAGTAGAGATGAGAATAATAAGATAGAGATATTGTGAGTCTCTATGTTTTCAAACCTTTTTCAGATTGTGATATTATTTGCTTGAGGACAAGCAAAAGGATAAGTCTAGGGGAGTGGATAGTACCTGATATTTACCACCTTTAGCCGATGATATCAACCCTATTAAGAGTCTATTATATGTGTTTGGAGTATGTTGTAGAGTATTTTCAGGTTCAGGTACGTTCTGGAGAACTTTGGTGATTCTGGAGCTTTTTGAGATGCAGAACTGTGCAGATGCGTCAGAAGTTTATCTACGGATGGAGATCATACCATGGTGAGATTGATCTCATATTTTGACACACGATAGATCTTTGAGTTATATTTCCAATTCCACCGGGTTTAGGTCCATCTGACGGTTAGATCTAAAGTTATGCCCGATTTACCGAAGAGTTGTTTGTTTGCCTCGCGAGAGGAAACATTCAAGAAGATGAATGAGTGTCGATTGACGGCACCGCCTTGGTGTCGATTGACGGTGACCGCAAAATACAGGCCCGACTTGATTCAAGACTGACTTAAGCCCAAAAGTCACCACAAATTACCAGAACGCCCTTGGCCGACTAAAAAACCTATTTTATAAGCCATTGTTTAGGCTACAGACTCAACATGCTTTCTTTTATTATAGTTTTAGGGTTATGAGAGAAAGTAGGAACTCTTTCAGAGTCCTTCTGGAATTCTTTTGGTTTTACATTATTTATCTATTCTATTCATCTATAATTTTTGTGACAAAGATCATGTCTAAGTAGATCTCTTGTTAGATTTAGGGTTTGTTAATGGTTTTGATGGATTAGTCAAACAATATAACTGCTAGGGTGATTACTAGATATATAATTTGGATTGTTCTTATTGCTTGTGTTTTAGAGTAATTAACTAGAACCCTGATAATAGGATAGTTAGGCTCACACAAGAGCATGGTCTAGCACATGATATAATTCTATTGAGCTAGGTTGTTAGAAACAAACGAGAGTTGATCGAGGAATCTAGTGAACATACCAATTAGGTCGATAAGGCTTGCCTAAGGAAGTGTCGATCAACACTAAAACCATATCATCGATCATACTAAACCCATTTTAACATACGATAGCTGAGACATCTGACTTAGTCAATAAATTAGTCTCGCAGCGGGAGCTGGTCGTCTTTTACATTAGATATTAAGTTCTAGGATTGCTACCCTTAGCATCTATCCTCCATAATCCACTTGCCAAAAACCCTAAGTCTAGCTATTTCGCATTATTGTTTACAACAACCAATAAAACATTATTTACTGCTAAAAGAAACTGTTTGCCTAGCTTAACTGAAAAGTCTATATTCTATTGTGCGTCCACGCTCCCTGTGGATTTGATTCCTTAGTAATACAATTGAACTTCTGATTTGAGAGACTAAAAGTCACTCCTTATGGTAATTTGAGTGATATCAAATTTGTCGCCGTTGCCAGAGAGAGAGGATTCTCCATTAGACTTGATAATAGGTTTAGTCTAGGTTTTTATTACTGTTCGTAGTTACTGATAAATTTTTTTTTTTGTGTTATAGGTACATTAATATGAGTACCAGAATCAACGAGGGGTTAGGGCTCTTACTAATAGAGCCACCGAATTTAGAATGCGCGATCCATAAGACTAAGAGGGAAGTCGACACCCCCAAGCAGCGATCAGAAGCGTAGAAATCAAAGTATCGATCGACACTCTTCAATCAGCAGCGATCGACACCAACACCTCACTGTCAGTCGATACAACTACCTCTTCCTCGATCGACACTATAAGCGGGAAGACATATAAGGACAAATTTGAGCTGAAATCTATATATATCACTCTTATGAGTCAGCGTCCCTTCTATGGTCTTCCTCACTAGAAGCCAATTGCTCATATCAGCATGTTTGATTTGGTGTTGTTTATTTTTGATGGAATCTTCGAAGATCACTGCTTCTGCAAACTATTCGCATACTCACTTGCTGGAGAAGCAGCATGTTGGTTCAAAAAGTTACCTTCTAGATCATTCACTACCTGGAATGACATCATGAACACCTTCTTCAAAAAATTTCTCTATGATACTGCAGCGAATCTATAAATCGAAATGGAATCTATGCTGAATTGTATGGTAGAGGATGATGAGCAACATGAATTTGGAGAGCTGAGCAGAGAGGAAATTTTTGATATTAGTGATCCGTCCTCAGCGTCAATCGATGCTAAGACCTCAGCCTCGATCAACATCAGTCCCTGATGTCTGTCGACATCATTTGAAATTCCTAGAAGATCGAGTTGTACACAAGACATTGCAGACTCGACACTGAAGAGCACTGATGTATCAAGCTATCTTGCCTTTGATTCAGATGGAGAAATCACCATGGGAGATTTGTGGGAGTTAGAAGAACGGCTTGAGAATTTTGATCAGGGGAGTTCACCAAAAGCTTACATCGTTCGACACCGTCCACCTGACATCGATCGACACTAAATACCTACCATCGATCGAGGCCATCCACCTGGTGTCGATCGACACCCACAGTTGCATGAACCACAAGGTTGCATTGTTGAGCCGGACCTAATATAGGAGAGATTGTACAAGTCTGAAGCTTCACACCTTGCTGTCCCAGAATATCTGCAAGCACATATCTGTGTCAAAGAAGTTGTTAGTTTTCACAAAATAGTGAAACAAATACATGAACCTGTGAAGTTTGTGGTTCCAAGCGCTGTTATTGAGGTTGAATTCCCTATCCCACCAGATAGAAGTGTGCATCTATTTCCCTACATTGGAAATTTGATGATCCTATGCATGCAGTAGTTTCTCAGAATGGATTGAGGTATGAAGGTAACTTTAACCAAGGATCATCAGCAGCAGTATCGAACGACACCACTATTAGTAGAGGGGTGAGTAAAACTAGTATTCGCTAAGTTGTTGGTAGAATGGATTTGGTGCTATACTAGGATATGGTAAATAATTTTTTCTCTAAGTTTGGCATGTATTTGATGTGGTTGCAATGTAGTAGAGGTGAGAAGAATAAGTTAGAGATATTGTGAGTCCCTGTGTTTTCAAACGTTTTTCAGATTGTGATATTCTTTGCTTGAGGACAAGCAAAAGGATAAGTCTGGGGGAGTTGATAGGACCTGCTATTTACCACCTTTAGCCCATGATATCAGCCCTATTTAGAGTCTATTATATGTCTTTGGAGTATGTTTTAGAGTATTTTCAGGTTAAGGTACGTTCTGGAGAACTTTGGTGATTCTGGAGCTTTTTGAGATGCAGAACTACGTTGATGCGTCAGAAGTTTATCTTCGGATGGAGATCATCCCAAGGTGCGATTGAACTCCATCCGAATCCTCCTGGAACTTCTTTTGTTTTATATTATTTATGTATTCTATTCATCTATGATTTCAGTGACAAAGGTCATGTCTGAGTAGATCTCTTGTTAGATTTAGGGTTTGTTAATGGTATTGATGGATTAGCCAAACAATAGAAATGTTAGGGTGATTATTAGATCTATCATTTGGATTGTTCTTACTGCTTGTTCTTAGAGTAATTAACTATAATCCTGATAATATGATAGTTAGGCTCAGGCGAGAGCATAGTCTATTACCTTAAATAATTCTATTGAGTTAGGTTGTTAAAAATAAACCAGAGTTGATCGAGGAATCTAGTGAACATATCGATTAGGTCAATGACGCTTGCCTAAGGAAGTATCGATCGACGCTAATACCAGCATTGATCGACACTCAACCCGTGTTAACATGCGACAGCTGAGACATCAGACTTAGTCAATAGATTAGACTCGCAGTGAGAGCTGGTCGTCTTTTAAATTAGATATCGAGTTCTAGGATTGATACCCTTAGCATCTATCCTCTATAATCCACATGCATGTAACCCTAAGTCTAGCTATTTTACGTTATTGTTTACAAAAACCAGTAAATCAACTTGCTACTTTATTTACTGCTAAAAGAAACTGTTTGCGTAGCTTAACTGAAAAGTCCATAGTCTATTGTGCGCCCATGATCCCTATGGATTCGATCCCCAAGTACTAAAACTGAACCTCTTATTTGAGAGAGTAAAAGTCACTCCTTAGGGTAATTTGAGTGATATTATATTTACGTTTCAATGCCTTTCTGCTTACGAACAAAGCGTCAACGAGGGCGAGGGAGTGTGAATTTGTTTCTGATTTCCTTTGTTCTAGCAGATTGTGATCCTTCTAGTTATGTTAGAAAGGATATTTTTGAGTAGTTTATGAACATCCAAGTATCTATGAAGAGGCAGGTTTTTGTGTCTTGTATCAATGATACTATGGCTTTGAGAGTTAAGAGTGGATTTAAGGTAAGACCTAAGTTTATTTTCATGCCTGGAGTATGCGGGGTTGATCCTGGCTTACTTGACTTGTTCATGATTTCAACCTGCTTCTCTTCCGGTATAGAAATCTTCGATGAGTTCTCGGCTTATGTGATTTGCATTGATCGGGAATCGAGTATTTCTCCGGACAGTTTTATAGTCTCGGAAGTACTGACCAAAATTTTGGATTTTTATAGCGCATTTATCCTTGTGTCGGATGTATGAGGACCAATTCTATGAGAGGATCAGGTCGGGCTAAGCGTTCGTTTGAGAACGGTTGATATTTCCGTCAGGTCCAGTCGATGAACGTGAAGTAAGAGCAAGTACTTGTTTGTGTTAGTTGTTAATATATAGTCGCGTTAAGGACTCTTATAGTAGTTTTATTCGAGTTTTGGAAATATATTTCTGAAATTCTGCAACGTCTCGCTTTTTTCCGGGAATATGTTTTTCCTTTAGGTAAAGTGATTTTACGTTTTGGTTGAAATTCTCGTTTGATCTTGCGTCTGGATGTAGCTGTTTAAAATTTTCGTTTAACCATTTGGCTGTTGGATTTCTTTTTCGTATGAGTTTCATTTCAATGCTATAAGATGATTGTTTGTTATTACTTAGGCGTTTTTTGGGCGAATCGTGAGTTGCCGGTCTGGCCGCAAAGTAATCTGCGAGATTAAGTATTACTGTGATAAAAAAGAATTGCCAGATTTTTGAGAATCATATTGTGTTGTCTTATTATCGAATATCGCTTTAGAAACATCGAGTACAAAGGCAAAAGTTTTAAAATGTGGGAGTATACAAGTATATGTATACCGACCCACTCCCCCCCCCATTTTAGAGAGGGAGACAGCTGAACTCTTCCTGCGACGACTTGACTACATATCCTTTTCGGGGACCAAGCCGTCTCGTAGTTCAGTATATTTCCGTGTTTGGTTTACTCGTATGGTAAGTTCGCGTTGATGTTCTTGGTCGTGGTGACTGTTTCTGGATTGACGAATTCTTCCGGGTTTTTCTCCTCTAGTTGGGCTAGAGCGTTGTGCTCAGAATTTTGTTTGCTTTCTTTATCCGAAGCCATTGATGATTCAAGGTCGTCTTATTCCAAAGTGTTTTCAGCCAATGGCTGAGGTTCCTTCGCACGTTTAGGTTTTGCCGTGGGTGTCAACGTGATTTGCCTCAGATTGTGTTCCGCCAGGAAGCAAAGTCGCGACTTATTTTTACATCCCCAAATTTCTGTGGTTCCGTGCGAAGACGGGAACTTGATGCCCATGTAGTATGTCGTTGGGACTGTGATGTGATCATGGACCGGATCACTAAGGAGAACAAGGAGAGTCTAGATGAGCCACATGAAGCCACATTGCACCAGCAGCCTGGTGATGATGCTCTAGCCATTCCAGAAGGTCCCATGACTCGTTCCAGAGTCAAGAAACTTAAGGAGAATGTTGTTGGATTACTTACTTCACATCCACAACAAGAAAGTCTTGGACAAGGCTTGATCCGAGATGTCTTGATCACCATTGAAGCCATCTCTACATCAAGCTGAGTTAGTGTCTAGGCAAGATACTTGGTGCGTGCTCTTTTCCTTGCTTTTGGTTTTGTCCCACGAGGTTTTCCGGAGGAAGGTTTTTAACGAGGCCACAACTTGTCTTACACATCACTTAGGCTCTATCTCGGCCCAAGACTAGCAGAAGTTTACATTTTATTATATTTTTAAAGCGTATGTTATCTTTAAACTATAGTTTTCCTTTTTACTATTTTCGAAACCCTAGAGAGCCTGCTCTCTGGTTTCCTTTTATTTAAAGGGGTCTCTTAACCCTATTGTACTCAAGCAATAATATTTCAACGAGTTTTCTTTCTCTCTTGACGGCTCTCTCTCTAGAAAAGTTGTCGAGTTTCTTTTGGTGTGTAATATCCAGGAACCTACGGGTGTTTACTTGGTGTGTCATATCCGAGCTATTCATCTAGGAGTATCAAGAGATCTTATCATCCCTCTTGTGTCACCCATCGATCCACAACCTTGAAGAACATGAGTCTCTGATTCGTTCTTGCAAGGATCTATCCATCCCTATCAACCAAAGAGCATCCATGGGCTTGCTGGGTGTTCTATAGGCGTTTTGTGAGAGACTTTAGCACCATTGCAGCTCCCTTGACTGAAGTGATGAATAAGGATGTCGGATTCAAGTGGGGAGAAGCATAAGAGAAGGCATTCCAATGCCTAAAAGAGAAGCTTACTCAATCACCTATTCTTATGCTTCCTGACTTTACTAAAACGTTTGAAATAGAATGTGATGCCTCAGGAATTGGAATTGGTGATGTGTTGATTCAGAATAGGAAACCTATAGCATACTTCAGTGAGAAGCTTGGAGGAGCCACTCTCAACTATGCAACCTATGAAAAAGAACTCTATGCCTTGGTGAGGGCATTACAAACGTGGCAACACTACTTGTGGCCCAAGGAGTTTGTCCTACACACTGATCATGAGTCCCTAAAGTATCTGAAAGGGCAGAGTAAGCTTAGCAAGAGACACGCAAGGTGGGTTGAGTTCATTGAGACCTTCCCATACGTGATCAAATATAAACAAGGTAAGGAGAACATAGTTGCTGATGCACTATCCCGGAGGTATGTTCTCTTGACCACTTTAGATGCTAAGTTACTTGGTTTTGAGCAGATAAAAGATATGTATGATACTGACCATGATTTCAAGGAAGCTTATGCATCTTGTGAGAAGTTTGCTGCAGGGAATTACTTTAGAGAGGAAGGATTTTTGTTTTATGACAATAGATTGTGTGTGCCTAACTGCTCTTTGAGAGATCTTTTTGTCAGAGAATCCCATGGGGGCAGTCTAATGGGACATTTTGGGATTGCCAAGACCTTAAAAGTTTTGCAGGATCATTTCTATTGGCCGCACATGAAGAGAGATGTGGAGAGAATCTGTGGAAGGTGTGCTACTTGCAAGCATGCCAAGTCCCAAGTCCAATCCCAGGGTTTGTATACTCCTTTACCCATACCACACCATCCCTGGAATGACATTTCCATGGACTTTATTGTTTGATTACCTAGGACTAGAACAGGAAAGGATTCAATCTTTGTTGTTGTTGATAGGTTCTCTAAGATGGCACATTTCATAGCATGTCATAAGACTGATGATGCATTGCACATTGCTAACCTGTTCTTTAAAGAAGTTGTTCATTTACTTGGCATGCCTAGGACTATAGTTTCTGATAGGGACACTAAGTTTCTTAGTTACTTTTGGAAGACTCTCTGGTCTAAGCTAGGCACCAAACTGTTGTTTTCTACTACATGTCATCCACAAACTGATGGACAAACTGAAGTAGTTAATAGAACTTTAGGAACACTCCTGCGTGCATTCATTAGGAAGAACTTAAGAACTTGGGAAGAATACTTACCACACTGTGAATTCGCATACAATCATGCTATGCATTCTGCTTCTAAGTATTCACCTTTTTAGATTGTTTATGGGTTCAATCCCACCACTCCTTTGGATCTAATGCCTTTACCTGAGTGTGAAAGGATCAGTCTAGATGGTAAGAAGAAAGCAGAGATGGTCCAACGAATCCATGAGAAGGCTAGACAAAACATTGAGCAGAAAACCAAGCTTTATGAGAAGCAAGCCAACAAAGGGAGACGTGTGAGAACCTTTGAAGTAGGTGACCAAGTTTGGTTGCACCTGAGGAAGGATAGGTTCCCCAACGAGAGGAAGTCCAAGCTGATGCCAAGGGTTGATGGACCCTTCGAGATCATCCACAAGATCAATGACAATGCCTACAAACTTGATCTCCAAGGTAAGTATGATGTATCAAATAGCTTCAATGTCACTGACTTGGCTCCTTTTGCTGTAGATAAACCTGATTCGAGGACAAATCCTTTTCAAGAGGGAGGAGATGATGTTATCATGGACCGGATCACTAAGGAGAAGAAGGAGAGTCTAGATGAGCCACATGAAGCCACATTGCACCAGCAGCCTGGTGATGATGCTCTAGCCATTCCAGAAGGTCCCATGAGTCGTTCCAGAGTCAAGAAACTTAAGGAGAATGTTGTTGGATTACTCACTTCACATCCACAACAAGAAAGTCTTGGACAAGGCTTGATCCGAGATATCTTGATCACCATTCAAGCCATCTCTACATCAAGCTGAGTTAGTGTCTAGGCAAGACACTTGGTGCGTGCTCTTTTCCTTGCTTTTGGTTTTGTCCCACGAGGTTTTCCGGAGGAAGGTTTTTAACGAGGCCACAACTTGTCTTACACATCACTTAGGCTCTATCTCGGCCCAAGACTAGCAGAAGTTTACATTTTATTACATTTTTAAAGCTTATGTTATCTTTAAACTATAGTTTTCCTTTTTACTATTTTCGAAACCCTAGAGAGCCTGCTCTCTGGTTTCCTTTTATTTAAAGGGGTCTCTTAACCCTATTGTACTCAAGCAATAATATTTCAACGAGTTTTCTTTCTCTCTTGACGGCTCTCTCTCTAGAAAAGTTGTCGAGTTTCTTCTGGTGTGTAATATCCAGGAACCTAAGGGTGTTTACTTGGTGTTTCATATCCGAGCTATTCATCTAGGAGTATCAAGAGATCTTATCATCCCTCTTGTGTCACCCATCGATCCACAACCTTGAAGAACATGAGTCTCTGATTCGTTCTTGCAAGGATCTATCCATCCCTATCAACCAAAGAGCATCCTAGGGGCGCATCAGACTGCCTTCATGGAGTTTTTCCAGGGCGTTCCCATGATCAAATTGTAGATTGCAGGATGGTAGACGACTGCGAAGTTGACAATTGTTGTGATTTCTTTGGCCATGACTGGGAGTCTGATCGATCCGAGAGTCATTTACGTTGTGCCGGAGAAACCAGTCATTGGTCTCGGCGTTGGTGTAACTTCAGACAGATCAACGTTCAACCTTTTGAGGGTCTCGCAGAAGATAACGTCTATGTTTCTTCCCGTGTCTATAAGGACCCAAGAGACTTTGAGATCTCTTATCACAAGATCAATCACAAGTGGGTCATTTTGAGGTTTGTCGATTCCAACGGTCTCATGTTCCTCGACTCGGCTTTGAATTGATAAGCCGTTATTGACGAGACAGTGTCGTTGTAATAACCCTCACGACCGGATATGAATTTAGTCGAGAAAAATCCTATTCGACCAGTTTGGAGTTGGTCCGACCATATTTTAAATAAAATCGACCAAGTAAGTTAATGACTCGATGGGACTATCTAGTGGTCTAATGACCATCTTATGATAGTTCTCGTCGATTGTTGGATGATCAGCTCGTGTATTTAATATTATGTCGAGTGTATATTAAGCTGGACGAGATTTTCCGAGAGCAAAACGAGAGCCAGAAGACAAGAAATATTTGGTCGAAAAATTGTTCATAATTATCGAGCAGCTTCCTAAATAATTTTGACCAGTCATGTACTTCATTTTCTCAGCTGCTTGATCAGTAACCAAGTCACATGCCATGCACCTTCCTGCTTGCTTGCTTCTGTAGTAAATGACACATGACAATCACAAGCTGCATGCTTGCTTGCTGGCTCAGATTTAAATAATATAAATCATGTGGCTGGAAAGATTTCTTTATAGTGTGGAAACTGTGAGCTTCTTTGTTGCTGGAAAAGCTGAAGTAGGACAACATCTGTCCCTTTCACACCAAAGATTTGTGTTAACGTGTACTCTTAGACAAAGCTCATCTCAGTAACTTAATCCTCTCAGTCACCTGCTTCCCACGTTCTGATACAGAAGAAAAACCAGAGAAAATGTTCAGCGAAAATTAGAGAAAAACTGAAAGAAAAATCAGATAAAATTCAGAAAACACCATTGTTGATTTTTCTCCATCACCTTAGTTCAGTCTGTTTCTGTGTAGAAGATCAGAAGGTGAGATATCCAGAATAAAACCTAACTCTTGTTCTGTTTCTGATCTTAACAGAAACTTGCTTTCTCTTTGGAAACAGTCCAGCGGTGAGCTAATGTTGAAGAAGAGAACCATCTGAGTCCATCTAACCGTTTGGATTTTGGGTAAGCTCCATCTGCTTGCCTCAGTCAGTATATGATCAGAACCGGTTCATGTTTAGCTTAAGTCTTGATTGGATCCGTTGTTTAAGTTGTTTTATGGTTTAGTCTTGTTTAGTTTCGGTTTGGATATATCTCTTTGAACCGCTAACTAAACTGATGTGAACTGATCAGACCTAATACAAACTGAATTTATCTTGTCCTGAATCCAACTTGTCTGAATCCAGCTGATCTGATATAGGATGACTAGAACCGAGGTTGAACTGAATTGATTTAAGTTGTTTAGCTTGAACCAAACTGTCAGATTAGTGATGTTTTGAACCGAATAGATTTGATCTTGTCTTCAACTGATCTGTGTCGAGCTGTCATTTGTCTGCACTTTTCACGTACTGATCTTGTCTGAGTGTAACGGAATTGTTAGGATCTGAGCTTATCAGAACTGTTATGATCAGAGTAGAACTAAACTGATATGTCATGAGATGAATTGAACTTCTTCTTGAACTGGACTGATAATCCTTATGTTAAAACCGTTCTATTTTGAATTTAGATGGTCAAGAAGAGTGGTCGGATCAGTCAGATCCTTATGGTGGTTCTGTATCGGGTGTGATCCAAAAGTGGAGTGTGATTAGCTTGAGCTTCTGTCTAGTCTTCCTTAGCCAATCTTATGGGTTCAAAGGTGAGTGTAGATGGATTATTAATGAGTTATTAATGAGTGTTGCTTCATTTTACTGAATATGGTTGATTGATACGCAAAGTCCAGTAATCAATAATTATGGTGAGGTGTTTACTTCTGTAAACACTTAAAGAATTATTAAGAATTACTATTCAAGGTTTATCATGAGCCTTAATACTTGTTCTTAAGTACGAATATATAAATATATAATTAAATATATGAATAAGAATTATGTGAAGTCTTATAATATTCACTCTCTCTAAAATCCCCGCATTACCGTGAACTGATCCTGTGATACGGAACAAGGTCACAAAGACATGATGATGGGGTCGCACCCTGGAGGCCTTGTAACTTCATGGAGCGTTAGATGTTGTTGGGGTCAAAATCGGTTACGACGGAATCAACGTCATAAACCTACCGGGAAATGTGTTCTTTGTCCTAGATTATAGATAATGTCTCAGAAAAAGGGAAACGGGAAAATTGAGGTCAGATCTTGACTGACCACAAAGGGGCGGTCTGGACAAATAAGTCATCAGAAAGAGTTTGTCCAAAGACCTCGGTAAACGTATCCCCAAACGGCAATACGACGAAACGAATAGAAGACTCGATCATCCAACTCCCCGGACGGAGAAGATGGCCGAGCAAGACGTCCAGCTTGTCGAACGGGCAAATCAACCCACATGAGCCGACCAACTCGCCCGTACAGAGATTTGGACGGCAAGGACCGACAAACTAGCCTGTACGGTAAGTTGGACGGCAAGGATCGACCAACTCGCCCGTACGGTGACTTGGACGGTAAAGACCAACCAACTCACCAGTACGGCGAGTTGGACGGCAAGGACTGACCAACTCGCCCGTACGGCGAGTTGGACGACACAGACCAACTAACTCGCCGAACGGGCGAGTTAGATAGAATGAGCAATCCGAATCGCTCGTTCGGAAAGTTGGATTAATCAATCTATTTTCACCTCGTCCTTGTTAACTCCCTTTCAATACTTGATCAAACTTATCTTTTTTCCGTCTCGATCATGATTGGCATTGGAACTTTATCGAAAGAACTCGTTTTCTCGAGAAAGGAACAAGTTGATCATATGAGACGGTAACAGTTAATTAAACACCTTGAGCCACACGTCCCCATACAAAAGAACCTAAATCTCAAACGACATCGTCTTAGCAATGCTCTTTCGATAAAATTGTAGAAACGCCTAAGTCAGAAAACAACTTGATGAGGTCTAAAGCTCGGCTAAAGGTCCACTCGTGAGTTTATCCAAAATCAAGCCCAAAATTTGTGACGGTTTATCTTTTATTTTACAGGAAGGGATAAATGTTAAATTCAGAAGATAAATGTTAAGATGGAAGGATAAATACTAAGTTCATAAGATAAATGTTAAGATGGAAGGATATATGTTAAGTTGTCGTAGATAATCATAAAGATCGAGGAAAAAAGAAATATTTCCGCGAAGCGATAAATTAGACCAAGGGCAGAAGGGGAAAGAACAAACCGCCTCTGGGGGAGTATATAAGGACTTCAAGGGTGATGATGCAGAGGGCACATGAAAATCTCCACTCAGAGCAAACATAGCTTAGCACTTAGAGCATTTAGGCAAATTTCCGTTTTTATTACTCGAGCTGCGACTCAACTAGAGTTTTGCAGTCTTAGGTTATTAGAACTAGGGTTCTCTCCGACTGCTCTCATAGCCGAGGCTCCTATCCTATTGTAAACGCTCATACGGAAATTCTAAAAAAGACATCTATTTGCTCTCTTTCTGATTCTCACTTTGTTTTTCGATATTTACTTCGTATTCTGACTGATTGGCATGTGGTTTAACAGATATTCGGGACCTCTGGGAAACTAGGATTTACCCTGTGTTCCTAATTCAACGGAAATCGATAGTGCGAATTTTCGTTCCCACAGTTTGGCGCTCGAAGGAGGGAGGGGGTACGGACCAATCTAACTCTCAGCCATCAACGCTCAATCAAAACATGTCAGATCTAATCAACCAACGGCCTCGTGACAATAATGTCGTTGACGAAAATGTTGAAAACACTCCAGCGACGAACGTCACTGAGGTCAACGCCGACGCAAACACCGCAGCATTCGAGAAGGTGAAGAAGATGTTCTCGAGTTTTGAGAAGAAGTCAGCAGAACATGATAAGGTCATGAATTCCCTCGCTAAACAGATTGAAACCCTCACAGTGAGGAATATGGCCATCTTTCCGCGGGGAACAACCCAAATCCGCGGAAGAAGACTCGACTTTGCAACACCTTTAGACCAGTCCGATAACGCGCAAGGCAAACCGTCTGGACAAAACCCTGACAAAGTGACCCCCGCGCCAACACGGAAAAACCCGGGAGACCTTCCTCCTATCGAGGAAGATAAAGAAGAAGGAGAACTCGAACGCGTCGATGTGGAATCTAGATGTCCGTCTGAACCTACGGGACGAAGACACATATATACATCCGCGCTGCAAGAAGAGTCGAGCAGCTTGGGACGAATCCCAGTTCGACAACCCTATGAACGAAGAAGAAGAAGCTGTCTTCTGGAAATAACGGGAAGAACTGGCCGAGGAGCAAACTCGGAGCACTCGCAGCAAACGCCAACAAAGACGAAAATCTGCTAGCAAGAGTTCCCATATCCGCAATCTCCGTGATGATCTCATGAAAACGGTGACCGAAGTCTGGGTAGTGAAGTCCCAAATCCACCACGCTACTAGCACCGCACCAGATATTGATCTACTGCTCGAAGAAGATCGTAAAACATCCTTTAGTACTCGTATCACCAAAACTAGGGTTTCGGATCCTGAGAAGGTCAAAGTGATGCCATACGACAGAACTAGTGATCCTAAGGCCCACCTACATGCTTTTCAGGTCGCGATGGGTAGAGAAAGGTTTAGAGAAAACGAGAGAGACACTGGTGAATACCGCCTCTTCAGAAAAAACCTCAGCGGATCAGCCCTGGAATGGTTCTCTCCCTTCAGGCGAAACTCCATCGGAAGCTTCCGCCAGCTCACCTTAGAATTCCTCAAACAATATTAGATGTTCATAGATCGAGAAACCTCCGACATGGTCCTCTGGAGCTTGTCACAGGGAGAGGACGAAACTCTCCGCGACTTCATAAAACGGTTCGAACCCGTCATGGCTAGAGTCAGCAAGATAAGCGACAAAGTCACGATAGACGCACTTCGAAAAATGCTCTGGTTCAAGTCGAAGTTAAGGAAGTGGATAACTTTGGAAAAGCCGCGTAAAATCGAAGACGCGCTTCACAAAGACACATATTACATTATCATCAAAGAAGAGACGAGGGTCTTGTTCGAGAAATGGAAGCCAACAAAAAATGCGTCGAAGGATCCGGGGTCGGATCAGAAATTGAAAAAGAAAAACCCTCGCAACAACAGAAGCGTCCAGCACAGACAAAAAGAAACGCAAGAAGCGCATAGCTACTCTATTAAATCCGGATCGGAGCAAGGACGGACGACGGGTAATACGTGGACCCGAAATCCGAATTACGACAAAAACGCCTTCTGCGACTTTCACCAAATGCGCGGACACTCGACCATTAACTGCAAAGTTCTCGGCGCGAGATTGGTGGCGAAGCTGCTCTCCAGAGAACTCTCAGAAATCTCCAGTGTGAAAGATCTCATCCGAGAATAAGATTGCCCCCCGAAAAACGACAGGACTCCTCAAACGGAGAAACCTTCCCAAGGGGACCAATAGGGAGAAAAGCGCGGAAGAAGACAGGACGATAAGGGCAACGACAGAAACCATCGCAGGGTAAACATGATCATCGGAGGATCACAATTCTGCAGCGACACCGTCTCGGCCATCAAAGCTTATCAGCGCAAAGCATAGACAAGCGAAGACGATAATCTGGCCCACGATCAGTGGCAATCCGAAAGGAGCAATCACTTTCGACGAAGAAGAAGCCAGAGGAATCGATCAGCGACACTGAGATCTACTCGTAATCGATCTCGTATTAAGAGATCTCGAGGTCGCTAGGGTTCTCATCAACACCGGAAGCACAGTCAACATCATCTTTCGCGACACTCTCAAACAGATGAATCGAGTTAGGGAAAGTTGTACCATCACCAAAGCCGCTAACCTGTTTCTCGGGCACGACGTCACTGACCCTCGGATCTATCAAATTACCCGTTGCGGCGAAAGAAGTCACCAACATCGTCGATTTCGTGGTTGTCGACCACCCAGCCATCTACAACGTCATCATGGGCACGCCTTGGCTAAACGCCATGAAGGCAGTCCCATCGATTTATCACTTAGGCATTAAGTTCCCAGCTCACAACGTGATCGCCGTAATTTGGGGCTGTCAGAAGTAGTCGAGACGCTGCTTCCTGGCGGAGCACAAGCTAAGATAAATCACGAACACCGCGATGAAAAAGGCCAAGCACCCGAGAATAGCCCAAGCGTCAGCCGAAAGTACTTCGGGCAAAGACGACCCAGAAACGTCGGTTCTAGCAACAGCCAGTGAACAACCAGTTCCAGTTCCCGACGCGTCCATCCTATCAATGAAGACAAGTCCAACGGAAGATGTCGACTCAGCAACTGACGCAGACGACACAAACACAACGGCCGAGTAAACAGACTCGCCCAAACAAACAGAACTATGAGATGGCTTGATCCTCGAAAGAGGTACATAGACAGCTCGTCAAAAGAAGAGTTCAACTATCCCCATCTCTAAAAAGGGGGGGGAGTGGGTGCATATACGAACACTCGTATATTCCCACATTCAGAAATAATTTTTTTTTTGCATTGTACTCGAGATTTTAAAAAAAAATTCGACAATAAAGACTTCTTTATAAATTCGTAAATTTTCTATCATCCCGCAAAGAAACACTATGTTATACATCCATACACGAGCAAAATGATTATCGCACCATCCCAGAAACGGAAACTCGTGAAAAATTGTTCTGCCTCGATACGGATCAACTCTACACCATCTTATCTCGGTCGAATCATCGATTCCCGACAAATGCACGAGATCCTGGTTCCATATGCTCAAAGCGTTACTTACACAAAGTGAGTTTTTGAAACAAATAGGCGAGACGTCGTCTGAATTTTCGTGAATACACCCTCAGTCCATTCGCAACTACAAAACACTCGGCAATTGTTCCCGCCGAGAACTTTACCATCTTAAACAAATGCACCCAGGTCCATCCTACGGCAGATCCTCTCACATCCGACTAGGATAAACAACGCGCTATAAAATAAATCCAAAATTTTGGTCAGCACTTTCGGGAGACTTCAAAATTGTCCCTGAAGAGATGCTCAACTCTGACCAGACAAGTCATATAAGCCGAGAAACTACCGCAGCCTTTAAATCAGAACGGAGTCAGGTTAAAATCAAAACATGCAAAACAAAACCCGATTAGTCATCACAATGTCTTAAACCGAAAGTAAACCTAGTTCTTGCCCTAAACCCAGCACACTGGTGTCTAACATCTCAAGGCATGATATCAAAAAGATACGAGATCCAAAAAGCATGTCTCTTTGTCTGTATCTAAACGTTCCTGACACTTCGAAAACTCCTCAAACATCTCACACGAAAAACGAATAGGATGATCTGCGAAAAAAGGGAGGAAGTCGAGATGACAACTCAACTTTTCTTTCTACACTAACCGAATCCCAAATATCTTTTGAAAAACACCCACTTATCATAACAAGCACTGTTTGAATAAGAGTTAATAAAATATAGGGATTCAAGGCCACACTCGGCCAGTCCCGTTACATACGACCATATTCGGCCGACAAACGCACAAAACAGAAACATGCAATAATATGAAAGAGAGCATACTCAAATCAGTCACGATCTCGGGATTACTCATTAAAATCAAAGCACCCGGTCATCGATATACTGAGAAAATAGTGTTGACATTCAGAGGAACCGTCGGCTGGTTTACCTTGCCAGTCTCATCGGCGTTCCCCACCTCGGCCTCCACTATGTCAGGAGAAACAGGAATCGGGTTTCACTGTTCCCAAATCCTCTCTTTGATCTGAGGAATTCCAAAGTCCTTATCCCTCTCGTTCATGTGCCCAGTCTGCCTCGCATATTCGACACCGAACGAATAATCAGGAGCCTACGTGAGGTATAGCCCGCCCACAGCGCCACGACACTCGCGATAATCTCCGAAGTCCTTGTAACCCTTCGTAAGCTCCTCGAATTCATGCAAGAACTTTTCGCGACAGGTTTTCATGACTTTGGCCATTTCTCTCTTCCCTCGCCTATAGGCACGACAAACCTGCGTCGCGACCGACTCCCTCTCCCGACGACAGGAACTTTCCAACTCACCTCTCAGACGAGCGATCTCATTATTGGCTGTCTCAGCCCTGAACTGAGCCATGCGTGCCTCCTGGCAGCTCGCGTAAAGAGCTTGATTCATCATTAGGAGACCCTGCGAAATATCTCGAAGTCAAGAAAAAGTTTGCCCTTTAAAAAGAATAGTAAAAGCTTACCCCGTTGACCATCCGCGATGCTTGGGTAAACTCTGGGGCCTCGCTAGATCCACCTGGGCCCGGAGGATAATCAAAACCAAGCAGCTCATCGAGATCGTCATGTTCACCACTACTCCCGCCCACCTGACTATTTAGGTAATCTCTTAGTATATTATCGGAGGAGAACCGCTTGTTAGCCACTTCATCCTCGACAAAGAGGTGTTTGTCCTTCCGAGTCTTCGGTCTTTCTTCTCTCATGCGAACCGCGCACAGAACAAATCCATCCATGGACGCCTCCGATCTTTCCTCAACTAGCTGATTTGGTTGGTACCGAGAACGGTGGAGAGCAACAGCACAACGGACCCTTTTTGGGTTAAACGTTGCCCAAAAACACAGGAGACCGTGAAGCAAGTCTCGGATGGTATCCAAACCTTCCAGACTCGGAGGGAAAATATTGGTCTCTGAAAATAAAATGCAAACAAAACGTATTAGAGATCAAACTTCACTGAAATAAAAAAAAAGAAAAGAGAAAGGGGCTACACTTGATCAAGGATACCTTTCACACACCATCTAATCCTAAAGACGGAGAGGCTGTTTGCTTCTACAGACGCATCGTCAACGCGGACGAAAAAGAAGTGATTATGCCATTCATGATAGTTCGACACAAATTCGCTTATGATAATCATCCCCGACCGGGGCCTCAACTGAATTATGGACGACTTCCCGACTGGTTTAAGCAAAGCGTCGAGATAGTTGGCATCGAGGGTCATACCCAAGTCTTAACTCAGCATGAGAATACCGACAATATGCTGCAAACCACACAGGTTTATTTGACTAATGGATATCTTGGAACAATCGAGAAGTCGCGCTATGACCTCGGGAATAGGAAACCACAAATGGCATTACATCAGGTACACCTCGTAACACGTAAAGTAACTATCGGGTGGAAAGTCAGCGACCAATCCAGCCTCCGAAAGACAAAACTCGACTGATTCAGGAACTCGACAATGGCTCAAGATGGCATCCAGCCCATTCGGACAGCTTTTGCTGGGACAACCCTCTACGGGGTTGACACGAAACGGAGGTAAGGCCCACGTACCAGGTCTGGGGGGTTTCATGTCTCCCCTGCCCGCCTAGTACGCCTCAGCTTCTTCAGGATCGACCGAGTGAGCCGATAATTCCACCTTTGGCACAACATCATTGTGTTACGAGCTGGAACCATCGTGGACAGAACGGTCATCACGAGACTTTGAGGAAACCTTTCTTCTCGAAGACATAACTTTCTTTTTACCAAAGGAATGAAAGAGAGGAGAAAATCTTTTGATTCTTAAAAAAGTTTGTGGAAATGTGCAAGTGAAGAATTTGTTAAACCACTCCACATACTTATAGAAGAAAGTATTCACTATTTCACCTCCAGGCTTCAGACGTCGGATTCCGCCTAATTCATCCAATATGCTTAAAAACGCTCGCAAGAACATCACAGTTCTGACAAGCTGGGGGGCTAACTATTGGGGTCAAAATCGGTTACGAAGGAATCAACGTCGAAAAAATACCGGGAAAATGTGTTCTTTGTGCAAGAAAGAGATAATGTGTCAGAAAAAGGGGAACGGGAAAAATCGAGGTCAGATCTAGACTGACCAAAAAGGAGCAGTCGGCACAAATAAGTCATCAAGAAAAGTTTGTCCGAAGACCTCGGGTAACTGTATCCCCAAACGAAAATACGACGAAACGACTAGAAGACTCGATCATCCAACTCCCCGGATGGAGAATATGGCCGAGCAAGACGTCCAGTTTGTCGAACGGGAAAATCAAGCCACATGAGCCGGCCAACTCGCCCGTACGACGAGATGGACTACAAGGACTGGCAAACTCTCCTGTACGGGCAAGTTGAACGACACTGACCAACCAATTCTCTGAACGGGCGAGTTAGATGGCATGAGCAATCCGACTCGCTCGTTCGGCAAGTCAGATCAATCAATCCATTTTCACCTCTTCCTCGTTAAATCTCTCTTTCAATACTTGATCAAACTTATCTTTTTCCGTCTCGATCAGGATTGACATTGGAACTTTACCGAAAGAACTCATTTCTCGAGAAAGGATCGGGTCAATTGTATGAGACGATAAAGGTTAATTAAACACCTAGAACCACACGCCCCCATACGAAAGGTCCTAAATCTAAGACGACGTCATCTTAGCAATGCTCTTTCGATAAAATCGTAGGAACGCCTAAGTCAGAAAATGGCCCGATGAGATCTAAAGCTCGGCTAGAGGCCCACTCGAGATTTTATCTGAAATCAAGCCTAAAATTTGTCATGGTTTATCTTTTATTTTACAGGAAGGGATAAATGTTAAGTTCGGAAGATAAATGTTAAGTTCGGAAGATAAATGTCGAGATCGAAGGATAAATGTTAAGTTTTCGAAGATAATCATGAAGATCGAGGAAAAAAGGAATATTTCCACAAAGCGATAAATTCAACCAAGGGCAGAAGGGGAAAGAGAAAACCGCCTCTGGGGGAGTATATAAGGACTTCAAGGGTGATGATGCAGAGGACACATGAAAATCTCCACTCAGAGTAAACATAGCTTAACACTTAGAGCATTTAGGCAACTTTCCGTTTTTGTTATTCGAGCTGCGACTCAACTAGGGTTTTGTAGTCTTAGGTTATTAGAACTAGGGATCTCGCCGACAGCTCTCATAGCCAAGGCTCCTATCCTGTTGTAAACGCTCATACTCAAATTCGGAATAAGACATCTATTTGCTCTCTTTTTCAATTCTCACTTTGTTTTTCGATATTTACTTCATATTCTGAATGATTGGCGTGTGGTTAGCAGATATTTGAGACCTCTGGGAAACTAGGGTTTATCCTGTATTCCTAATTCAACGGAAATCGACAGTGCAAATTTCGGTTCCCACAGATATTCTATCTTGGACTGTCTAATGGAGATGATCATTATGTTTCCTTTCCCGCTAGGATTGGTTAAGCTTTATATATATTACGAGTATGTGTGAAGGGTGGGTGACGTGGAAGTGATGCTTAAGATAAGATTCACATCGATAATGATATGCCATATATAGGTTTTATAATAATTATGGAATGTATTTCCGCTACATACAAATAAAGTTAATTGTTCAGGATATTATTGATATGTTTTGGGGTGTGGGATTAGACTTACTGAGTAAGCTAGTCACTCATGACTCATTTTTGATGCAGGTAACCAGTAGGCGGGAGACCTTTACTCTAGGGCAGGAAGGAATAGCACTAGTTTTATTATCCTTGCAAAATCGTTTTGATATATCTTACGTATAAACTTTGCTTACCGAAAACCTCGAGGTTAATCTATAACAATTGTGTAAGATGCTTTGAATAAGTATATATTGTATACAGATTGGTTTTAAAGTATGGTTTCCACATGATATTAGTCCTTGTTCGGACAAACCATCTATCGGGTATCACTCGGTCAGGTTGCAAAGCCTCGAGTTATACCTAATAGAATATGTGTACTTAGGCGATTGGCCTAATGTACCTGGATTATTCCAGGAACTTTGGGTTAATCGTTTATGTACAAATTGTGGCTTCTCGCTTTGGTTTAAGTTACTAGTGATTGGTTGTGCATGTTCTTGTTTGACTGTTGCAAGACTGGTCGTGTCAACTTGTACTTAGACCAGAACAGGGGTGTCACAGAGGTCGTATCAGAACATGGTTATAAGATGCTAGAGTGGAACTTGTTTCAAATATTTTTCCAGTCAAAATGGGTCGCAAGGATAACTAGGTTATGCTAGCTGGTTCCTTCATATTAGGATAGATAGTCATGGGTAGTTACCTTACCATTATCTTTCATAGCAGATGCGCCAAGACAGCTCTTCGGGTGGAGTGTACTTAGCGATTTTGTTATCGTCATGCTTGAGCTTCCTACCATTCTACTCGGGATTGTTACCGCGATGCTTTGGTTCATTTCCATCATGCTCGGAGTCAGTATCATCATACTTTCCTACCTTCCTTTCAAGTTCTATTGTTGATACCGAACCTTCATAGAGACTTATGAGACAGAGTCAACACATCTATTACATCTTCGGACTCGTGTGTTATCAGTGTCAAGGTCGACGTTGATTTTGATCCGCTTCAGGGAAATGCAACGACCTATGAACACTCAGATGCACTTGTTGTTTCCGCTGCTGAAGTCTATCCAGTTTATGCTAAGCCGTACCAGAACCAGAGCCGTACAAGCCTGATTGATTCAGCTTTTTTCAAGCTTACATTTGGTGGCAGAGATGGTTCGACTGTAATACAAGACGATGGACACACAAGCCCCAAACTGTTTCCAACAAGACATCTTGAAGCGTATGATGCAAGGAATTATTTAGGACTACAAGATACGAGGAAGGACTAAAACGTTGAGGTAGACATTGGCGTAAGGTAGATCTTGAATGCAACACTTGGAGCAGAACATTGACGTGGCCCGTTATTAAGAGAGTTACAAGAAGGATTTGGCAGCAAGCTATCAGGAGATGACTGCGATGAGTTGTTGGTCGAGAGTCAAGCATTGCTTCGGAGAGGTGAGATGAGTTGGACATATTTCAAGAGGTCACGAAGTAATATTTTCTACTCAAGGCATGGGATCGATTGGAGATTGAGTTTACGGCATTGATATAAGGAGATATTCCCGCCAAGAGAATAAGCTAAAGATCATAAGGAAAAACCTTGGGGAACTTAGCCAATAATTATCGGAGTAGACAAAAGACTATGGAGTGCCAGAGCTTCAAGGAAATGTTAGAGTACGACGTGAATTTTAAATAATTTATTACTGCTGAATAAGTTTACCAAGTCATGCAGAGCGTTTAATTTGCAACCAGTGCAGATTGAAGGTCAGTTTCAAGCAATGAATTAAGTAGGTCACTGGGGAAGATTTTTGGTGGATGTTTAATCAGATCAAGATCGAGGACCCTGAGTTATTATAGAGGTGACTAGCTAAGGCAGTATGGTCATGCTTCTTAAAGTGTGGAGAATCCTGAATCGTTTACGTCATTCACACTTTGGTGGTTCCTCTGAAGAGTAAGGATGTTATTCTACCCTTGTCCCTGAAGTCACCATATTCCTTTACTTATACCTAGGGTACCAGTTGTTGAACTTGTTCGCGTTCCCTTACCATTAGTCCCGATCCAAGTGTTAAGCTATTTGTGTAGAGACTATACTTTATTGTTGCCTGGACCGTCAAAACTTCTGAAAGGTCCAATCACACGGTTGCTTCTTATTCCATTGTGTGTTGTGTGTATTTTTTAAAAAGAGTTATAATTGATTGAATAAACAAGTGAACGTGTTATCAAAGTGTTGTAAGAGAGACCTTGCATACGGACATAATTTTCTGCCCATATTGTGTTTGATTCGGGAACGACACATAGTTGTAGTTTCCGAGTGGTGTCATAGTTTAAGGGAGGATTTACTTTGGTGAATTTAAGTATACCGTTCTTATTCCTGGAAGTACTGGCTACCATTTACGGTTATGGTATACCTTCCCCATTCCTTAATACTTCGGTTAGAGCGGTAAGTTTCTATCATGAGTGTGATTGGCTATCTAGTTACTGAGCTCAATTAGGATGTTGTTGAGGAAAGATATCTTTGGAAGAAGACCAGTCATTTTTTCCCTACCGTGGTTTAATACCAAGTGTTGGAGCATCGCTGGTATCAGTGTGGAGTGTTTGAAAACCTTTTGGGAAAAGGTAAAGTGGTGTATTCCACTATCTTGATCATTGGGAAAGTAAAAGATAACAAGGAGCAGAGTATAGAGGATAATTTGATAATCAGAGAATTAAAAGATATGCTTAAGGCGCCGGAAGGATTGTTGACATCTAGAAGTAACCCGTTCAATATTCTTGTGGAACCGAATTTGCTGCTATAGTTTAGGCTTCTTTCCAAGTCATTCTAGTCGCATAAAGTCGCAGTTAGATGCTTTGATTGGAGAAAGGTTTTTCTTGACCTACCACTTGTGATGAGTACCCATGTCAGTGGTATATAAGAAGTACAAGAGTTTGTGGATATGTTTGACTATAGTTAAATCAGTGACATGAGTATTAGGGTCAAGTATCAAATTTCTAGAATTGAGGAGTGGTTAAGATTAGTTGCACGGTTTAATTGATTTTGAAGGATGCTCGATGGACGTATCAAGTCGTAGCAAATGCTACTGCTGCAAAATGGAAAGTTGGATCCCTTAGTTAGCTAGCTTGAACAAGGAGTTGTTGCGGATTTAGAAAAGATCGATGCTATTGAGGAATGGCCGTCTCCAATCTCTGTTACCAAAGATTCGAAGTTTCATTGCATTGGCCAAGAGTTTGTCAAAGGGTTGACAACCATATCAACTGCTGAGATGATTGATTGAGAAATGTGTTACCTTGGAATGGAGTAAAAGAATTGAAGAAGTATGCAAATAGTTAGAAAAAGACTTGACGTCCACACATATCTTAGCTATGTATAAGCCTATCCATCCATATACTGTTGCATGGATGCAGTGAACGCAGTTGCAAGACGATATCGTAATCGTTTATGCATCAAGGGAGAAAAAGAAGGATAAAGTAAATTATCCAATGTGTGAGCTGGAGTTGGCTGCGGTGTTGTTTGTATATAAAATTTTGCAATCATTTCAGTATGGAGAAAGGATGCAAGTGTTCACGGTTTCAAGAAGCCCTACGAAAATCAAATGAAGATGCTTATGCTTTGAGGAGGGGGAAATCCAGTGTCGATATTGAGAAGGATCTCAAGAATCATGAAGAGGAGTTTGTAGTGATTTATTCGGCTACCTTGTAGAGAGAATGAAGAGTCTTCAAGATTGTAAGTAGTAAATCAAGATGACTAGAAATGAGGAGAATCCTAAGGGATGATACGATAAGCATTCTGTATACAAGGTTAGTTAGACAAGACGTGGGAGAAGGAACCAAAGTCCTACTTAAAGTTAAGCATGATGACTAGAAAAGAGATGTGAAGTGAACACCAAGGAAGATTGATGAGTGTAAGAAAAATTTATGACCATAAGCCATATGGGATACCAAGGTTGTTAAGATATCAGAGGATAAATCAATCCAGAAAATATGAAGTTGTCGTACTAAAGTACTTAGTTGGTGAATCAAGCTTGATATGGATGCCCCTATTGGATCCTAAGTTTCTGCAGAGAATAAATAAGTAAGAAATCAATAGAAGCAGACTTGGTTATGGGAAATATAAGAGGAATCGAGTTGCTCATAAGATTATTAAGAGGGCCTCAGATAGATCAGAAGTGTACTGAATATTTATTGAAAGGGAGATAATTCTTGACTGGGTATGTGTGTATGTATTTGATAGTAGAACCCTTGGTTTGTATCTTGTTAGTGTGATTGATCGTGCATGTTCTTGTTTGATTGTTGCACGGTTAATCAAGTTGACATTGACCAGACTCGAGATGTTACCTTCACTTATGGCACATCACCTAAAGCTCCACATTTTCATGTTGTTGATATGGGAGGAAGGCAGATAGAAATATTTCAGAAGTGATGGTATTCAGAGACTAGAGGCTGTCAAAATAACTATACTGACCGCAGTTGACGAGACTTGTGTAGAAGTAATGAAATTGGTTCTTGAATGTTGCTGCACTGCAAAGAAAAGTTCATTTAAGAAAAGTTGAGAAATCCGCAAAAATTCTAGTTGGTCCGCATCAAGATGTTATCAGAGTTAGAATGGTTATATGTTGACTAGAGCTTATTTCAGATATGCATCCGAAAATCTGTGAGTTGATTTTGCATAGGCTTATTATATCAGATCCAATAAGATAGAACTTTTGAAACCAGAAAACTTGCAACCCATCTAGCCTATCCTAAAGGTCCTTTGTTGATGGATGAACGTCATATCAAAAGATTGGATAATTGAAAATTTTCAAAGTACATAAATTTTGAGAAAGCAATAGAGAGTTGCTCTGACATGGAAAGACCGAGATAAATATCAGGCTGATTATTCAGAACTCATTGCAGACACTCTAGTGTCTAGTAAAGTGCGTACATCTATGTTTTGAGAATTCGGGGACAAATTCTTTTGAGGGGGGGGGAGAGAATATAATAACTCTCACTACTGGATATGAATTTAGTCGAGAAAAATCATCAGTTTGGAGTTGGTCCGACCATAATTTAAATAAAATCTACCAAGTATGTTAATGACTCGATGGGACTGTCTAGTGGTCTAATGACCATCTTATGATAGTTCTTGTCGAGTGTTGGATGATCATGTCGTATATTAAATATTAGGTTGAGTGTATATTAATTTGGGCGATATTTTCCGAGAGCAAGACGAGAGCCGGAGGACAAGAAATATTTTGTCGAAACTTTGTACAGAATTATTGAGCAGCTTCCTAAATAATTCTGACCAGTCATGTACCTCACCATATCAGCTGCTTGATCAGTAACCAAGTCTCATGCCATGCACTTTCCTGCTTGCTTGCTTATGTAGTAAATGGCACATGACAATCAAAAGCTGCCTGCTTGCTTGCTGGCTCAGATTTAAAAAATATAAATCAGGTGGCTGGAAAGATTTCTTCATAGCAAGGAAACTGTGAGCTTCTTGGTTGCTGGAGAAGCTGAAGTAGGACACCAGCTCTCTCTTGCACACCAAATCTTTGTGTTAACCTGGACACTCAGACAAAGCCCATCTCAGCTACTTAATCCTCTCAGTAACCGGCTTCCCACGTTCTGAAACAGAAAGAAAAGCCAGAGAAAATGTTCAGAGAAAATCAGAGAGAAACTGAGAGAAAATCAGATAAACTTCAGAAATTACCATGGTTAATTTTTCTTCATCCCTTAGTTCACTCTGTTGCTGTGTGAAAGATCAGAAGGTGAGATATTCAGAATAAACCCTAGCTCTTGTTCTGTTTCTGATCGGAACCAAAACTTGATTTCTCTTTGAAAATATTTGGATTTTGGGTGAGCTCCATCTTCTTGCCTCAGTCAGTATTTGATCAGAACCGGTTCATGTTAAGCTTAAGTCTCTGTTGGATCAGTTATTTAAGTTGTTTCATGGTTCAATCTTGTTTAGTTTTGGTTTGGATATATCTCTTTGAACCGCTAGCTAAACTGATGTGAACTGATCAGACCTAAGTCAAACTGAAATTATCTTGTCCTGAATCCAACTTGTCTGAACCGAGCTGATCTGATCTAGGATGAATAGAACCAAGCTTGAATTGGATTGATTTCAGTTATTTAGCTTGAACCAAACTGTCGGATTAGTGATGTTCTGAACCGAACATATTTGATCTTGTCTTGAACAGATCTGAGCCGAGCTGTCATTGGCCTGCACTTGTCACGTACTGATCTTGTCTGAGTGGAACAGAATTGTAAGGATCTGAACTTATCAGAACTGTTATAATCAGAGTAGAACTGAAATGAAATGTTATGAGATGAGTTGAGTTTCTTCTTGAATTGGACTGATGATCCTTATGTTCCAACCATTCTGTTTTAAATTCAGATGGTCAAGGAGAGTGGTCAGATCAGTCAGATCCTTGTGGTGGTTCTGTGTTGGGAGTGATCCAGAAGTACATTTTGATTAGCTTGAGCTCGTCTCTAGTCTTCCTTAACCAACCTCATGGATTCAAAGGTGAGTGTAGATGGATGATTGATGAGTTATGAATGAGTGTTGCTTCATTTAATTACTGAATATGGCTGATTGATAAGCAAAATCTAGTAATCAATAATTATGGTGAGGTGTTTACTTGTGTAAACACTTAAGAATTAGTATTTGAGGTTTATTCTGAGCCTTAGTAGTACTTGTTCTCAAGTACTAATATATAAGTATATAAATAAATATATGAATAAGAATCATGTCAATTCTTATTATATTAACTCTATGTAAAATCCCTGCATTACTGTGAATTGGTCTTTCGATATGTAACAAGGTCACGAAGACACGATGATGGAGTCGCACCCTGGAGGCCGTGTAACTACATGCAGCTTTAGATGTTCTATTTTGGAATGTCTAATGGAGATGATGGTTATATTCCCTTTCCCGCTAGACTCGGTTAGCCTTTGTGGTTCTGCGGGTTTAGCATTTATATATTATGAGTATGTGTGAAGGGCGGGTGATTTGGAAGTGATGTTTAAGATAAGATTCACATCGATGGAATGATGAGCCATATATATGTTTTATAATAATTATGGAATATATTTCCACTTCATACAAATGGAGTACATTGCTCGGAATATTATTGATATGTGTTGGGTTGTGGGATTAGACTCAATAAGTAAACTAGCTACTTTAACTCATTTGTGATGCAGGTAACTAGTAGGTGGGAGACCTTTACTCTAGGACGGGAAGGAACAGGATTAGCTAGCGCTAGTTTTATTATCCTTGCAAAGTCATTTTGCTATATCTTATGCATAAACTTTGTTTACGGAAAACCTTAAGGTTAATCTATAACATTTGTGTAAGATGCTTTTGAATGAATAGGTATATATTGTATAAAGGTTTTTTTAAAGAACGTGTTCCACATGGTATTAGTCTTTGTCCGTACAAACCAACTATTAGGTATTACTCGGTCTGGTTTCAAAACCCCGAGTTGTACCTAATAGGATATGTGTACTTAGGCGATTGGCCTAATGTACCTTGATTATTCTGGGAATTTTGGGTTAATCGTTTATGTACACATTGTGGGTTCTCGATTTGGCTTAAGTTAATAGTGATTGGTTGTGCATGTTCTTGTTTTATTGTTTCACGATTGGTCGAGTCAACTTATACTTAGATCAGATTGGGGGTGTCATAGTCGTGGCAGTACTGTGATCCTCCGATGATCATGTTTACTCTGCGATAATTATTTTTGTTACTTCTATCATTAGGTCTTCTCCCGCATTTTCCATTCTCGCCAGACCGGTTCCCTTGAGGAGTGTTTCCAGTTGGTGGGGCTTGGTTGGTTTTTCGGCGGACGGTGTATCGGATGAGATCTTTTACACCGGTTATTTTCAAAATTTCTCCTGCGAGTAGTTTTGTCGTTAGCCTCATGACAAGAACTTTTCAGTTCATAGTGGAGTAGTGATACATGCTCAAATTACCCTAAAGCTATTGATTACTCTCTCAAATAAGAGGTTCTGTAGTACTTAGGGATCCAATCCACAGAGAGCGAGAGCACACAATAGATTTGATAATCAACTTAATTATGCTAGGCAATTAAATAAATTTAAGAACTAGTAAATCATGAGTGAGTTGGTTGTAAGCAATTAAGAAAAATAGCTAGATCTAGGTTTTCAGGTAGTGAATTATAATTGATAGACGCCAAGGGGTTTTCAATCATAGAACAAAGGTTTAATAAGTAAAGATATAATTTATATCTATCTATTGCTAAGCTCAGAGTCTACAACTTTTGTATGCAAATTTGGAATGACTGTCGATCGATGGTATGCAAACGGCATCGATCGATGGCTTTCATAGTCAAGCATTAAATGATTAGATTCGATAAAAATCACTTGAAAGTACTAGAATAATCTCTCGATTATCCTTAGCAACTTAAGCTCAGTAGGATTAGTTCAAGTAACAATCACACTCTCGCAAATATAAATTATCCTAATATCAGAGTTCTAGTTAGCTACTCAAGAACACAAGCTATAAGCACAATACTGATGATATATCTAATAATCACCCTAGCAGTTATATTGTTTGCCTAATCCGTCAAAACCATTTATAAAACCTAAATCTAACAAAAGATCTAATTAGACATAACTAAGAAGAACATAATCATAAACATAAAATAATTCATAAGATTAGGTATAGAAAACCAGGGTTCCAATACAAAGCTCGAAAAATCCTTGATCTTCTCCCAAAAACTACTATGTTTAATCTGAAAATCTCTAAACATGTAAAAGAGCCCTCTCTCCATAAAACACAAGAAAATATAATATAAACTAGGTAAAATCGTTCAAGGAAAATCTTGTAATTGATGTGACTTGAGCTTCAAGTCGAGTATTCTTTGAATTGGGCTTATGCGTGTTGACCGTTGATCGACGGCAAGGGTGCGTCGTCGATCGATGCAACTCTTTGTCTTGACTCGTACATTGCTGATTTTGACCAGCTACGGGGTTTCTCTCTCTCTCTTTGAGCTCTAGAATGCCGCATAATCTCTATAATGCTCCAAACTTCACCTGGATTTGAAAAGACACTAAAACATATCCTAGACGCACATAACAAACTCCAAATAGGGCCTATTACATGATCTAAAAGTGGTAAATATTAGGACCTATCAACTCCCCTAGACTGAACATTTTGCTTATCCTTCGGCAAAACAAGGGTAAACATGTGGAAGAGGTTTGAAACCACAGGGACTCACAAAATCTCTAACTCATCATTTTCACCTTTACTATGTTGTAACAACATCAAACAAGTGTCAATCTTAGATAAACTTCTTATACATTATCCTAGTATAGCAACCAAACCCATTCTACCAATAACTTAGAAAGTACTAGTCTAACTCACCCCTCTACTAACCTCATTTCTTGCAAAAAATAAAAGTGCATGCTTTACCTTGGGAGTATCGATCAAAGGCCACATGGACTCTAACCCTTGCAAGTATCTGAACACACATGCAGTCTTCGCTGATCCCGTTCTTCCCTTTTTCTCTCTTATCTGAATCTCTTTTTTTATCAGTTCAATGAATCTATGATACTGATACAATACATCTTGTTTATCTTTTTTTTTCTTTTTCTTTTTTTCGACAAGATGTAGGCGAATAATGGGTTACAAGTAATTTACTATCTCTCGCTTCCACAATGTGTGTTCATTCTTTTATGAATTAAAATTATGGGGTCATAGGTAGTTTACCTACCCCTCTGCATCTTTTTGGAAATTATCTCAATCTTTTATATATATAGATGATGCCAAAGAGAGAGTGAGAAGGGAATCAGAAGTACACAAATTTTTACCTTTCAGACTTGCAAGAGGAAGCCGATCCAATGTATGACAAACCCTAAAGCAAGAATATAAGTCAGTATTAGGTTGGAGTTAGCTTCGGTTCCTTCAAACTTTCTAAGCAAGTGTGATATAGTGGCAGGATGATCCACTTTGGTATCTCTAGTACTCTCTACAATCAACAAATTTAGAATGGTGTTGTAGAATGGTTAGATAATAAGTAAAAATTTAAAATGATCATAATTCCTTTCTTGACTCAATAAAACTCAATAAACACAAATAAGAAAAAAACTCAAAATAGAAAGCAATATTAGTAAACTCCCCCCCAGACTTAAATAACATTGTCCCCAGTGTTATCCAGTCTCGGTTAGGAGGGAAAATTAAATCATAAATAAAAGCATAAGGAATAACTCGATACCAGACTCTGTAATGAGTGTCAATCGATGGTAAGTGATGGGGCACCGTATTCTTCATCGTATTCTTACAGATTAGCGTAGATCGATAGTATTGGGGCACCGTCGATCGATGTTGCATTCCAGGTTCCATCGAATCCTCTAAATTTCCAGCTTCTTCTACTGCAAGTGGACGATACTCGATTGCTTTTTCTTTAAGATAAGAAGTGTTATAAGCTTGGTTAGCCATGTCATTTCCTAGGTCAGGGTCGTCGATCATTGTCAAAAGGTGGGTGTCTACTGATTATTGATTAAAAATGTCGATCGATTGTATGGGCTGGGTGTCGATGATGCTCCATCATCCAAATTCATTATCGTGCTCAAAATTGCCGAAACATGTGGCCACAAGTCTTGGTTCATGAACCAAAATAATGAGAGAAGCCTTGGTTCTAGTTTGAAAAGGTTCACAGTAATGACTTTGATCAATAAGAAATAGATACAACCTGTTTGTCTTCATGTGGCATATTGCTCCTACTGTGGCGATGATAGCTCTTCCAAGTAGCAGGGATGAATTTTGCTCCACTGGACGTCCAAGACATGAAGTCTACAGGAATTAGGGCATCACCGATTTGCACTTGGAAGTCTTTGACTATTCCTCCTGGATTTACCATTGAGCATTCCCCAAAAGTGAGTGAATCACTAGACGTTTCCACCTTTAAGATGAACACCTCTACTATGGTTCTTGGCATAATGTTTACTAAAGAACCGGTGTCGCAGAGTTCTTGAGGGTAGTCATGTCCCATGATGTTGCAGGGAACTAAAACTTTCCAAGGTCGCTTCTCTTCTTCAACTTACCATCTTCTTTATCTTCTCCTTTAGGTGATTAAAAATTCCTATAATGTCTTCATAAGTCGCCTTGGTTTCTCTGAAGAACATCCACAATCTGTGAGTGTAATACGCTTCCTCAAATGGGATTTCTAAAGGGATTCTAAGTACTCTCTTGGTAAAGCTATCCATCTCCTTCTCATTAGCTTCCCTTCTAAGATGCTTAGGGATCTTCTTCTTTCTTCTAGTATGTCCATCAATAGATTTCTCAACTACCGTAGGGACTGAAATATCTGTCTCTCTGGGTTTGGGTAAGGTAGGGGTCGAGTTCCTATGAGTATATATAAGGCTCAGGTCTATACTTGGCAACCGACATAATTATGTCAGCCGTCAACTGATGGTAGGGTCCGTATGTCGATCGATGGTCGTTCGAACGGGGAAGGAAATTCTCACTAATTTCTTCCTCATGATGCCTAATCTCTTCCACAACATGCCAAAAATCATCATCAATGATGGCACTGAAGTGATGCTTCTGTTCAGCCTCAATCAATTCCATGATCAAATCTTCTTGTCTCTTCACATCCCCAATTGTCTAAACCACTTGATTCTCTAGCTTCTTCACATGGGTGTTGAGAGCTTAAAATTTTTGTTGAGATTGGTATAGACAACATCAATCTTTCCATTGAAGTTTACTGTCATCTATTGTTATCCTTCTAGAATCTTTTCAATTATGGCTTCAATCTTGTTGTTGTAGGGTCTCTGCTGCTGTGTTCCTTGGTTGTAGCCACTCATCTGACCATTACCATAAGAGTTTCTGTTGCTCTGGTTCCCATATCTCTGGAATCCATTTCTAACAAAGTTCACATCTTTTTCTTCACCTTTCTCTTTGTCAGATCATATAGCTTCTACACTTTCTGGGCAGCTAACTTGCTTCTTCAGAAACCTCTGAACACTATCCAACTTGGCTTTTACTTCTTCCATATGATCCTTGGTAAGTGTAGGGGATGATTTTCTCCTCTCATGATCATTGTTCTTGGTGTTGTTACTAGCTGCCAAATTCTCTATCAATCTAGGAGCTTCTTCTAATGCAGAAATTTGCCTCAGTGGTTGTGTCTAAAGCCATCTGGTATGACAAATCAATACCTCTTAAGAAAGTGTTGTGAAGTTGCACTTCATTAAATCCATGGTGGGCACAATATCTGTGGTAGGGTTTGAATCTGATCCATGTTTCTCTAAAAGACTCTGCATGCTCATGTGTGAATGTAGCAATTCTGCTTCTCAAATTCTCAGCTCTGGCATCATCAAAGAAATTACGCATGAAGGAATTTTTGATGTCTGTCCAATATATAAGAGATCCTGGTGGTAGCTTCTTAAGCCAATATGAAGCATCTCCAGCAAGCGAATATTTGAAGAGCTTGCATGGAAGATAGTCCTCAGGGACTCCATTAGCCTTAATGGTAGATACAAGATCCTAAAATCGCTCCAAATGATCCATAGGGTTCTCATGGGAGTGTCCATGAAATGGTGACTGTGCCACAAGTGTGAAATAGGCTGGCTTCAACTCAAAATATGGAAAGATAGAGGATGAATAGTAGATCTGTTGGCGTAGAACTGATCTGGAGGATTGTAGTCAGCCAACGTTCTTGGTTGAGCAGCATGGGCTTCAACTACAGAAGCTTCTTTTGGTTCATGGATTCTCTGACCTGTTGCATTACCCAGATGACCTTCAAGGTCATAGAGGTCCCTTCTTTCATTCCTAGTCACGATCAGCATAGCAAACATCTCTGCTCGAGAATCACCGTCGATCGATGTCTCAGAAATGGTGTCGATCGATGCCAGCAGATGAATGTCGATTGACGAAGAAGTGTTGGCGTTCATCGATTATTGTCGCTTCTCCTTGCGGATGATACGTTCAATTGCTACTGGGTCTTAGAAAATTAAGTCGTTTACCATGTTGCTTCTGGTACTGCTTGGCATGCATCTGAAAGATAAAATAAAAAGATTTGTAAGTAAACTAAAATGTAAACCTAGAAAAAACTTGCAAAAAAAAATCTAATGGCGATCTTTGCTCCCTAGAAACGGTGCCAAATGTAATATGTGCTCAAATTATCCTAGAGCTACTGATTACTCTCTCAAATAAGAGGTTCAGTTGTAGTACTTAGGGATCGAATTCACAGAGAGTGAGGGCACACAATAGATTTGATAATCAACTTAGTTATGCTAGGCAATTTAATAAACTTTAAGAATTAGTAAATCAGGAATGAGTTGGTTGTAAGGGATTAAGGAAAATAGCTACATCTAGGGTTCCCCATGTCTACAAGGACCCTAGTGACTTTGAGATCCTTTATCACAAGATTGTTCACAAGTGGGTCATTTTGAGGTTTGTCAATTCCGCCGGTTTCATGTTCCTTGAAATTGATCGTGTCATTTGGGACTTCGATGGGTGGAGACAAATTTGTACTTGACTCGCCCTTCCGTTGATAAGCTTTTATTGACGAGATAGTATCGTGGCAGTAGTGTGATCCTCCGATGATCATGTTTACTCTGCGAAGAATATTGGCGTTGCCTCTATCATCAGATCTTCTCCCGCTTTCCCGTTATCGCCCGACTGGTTCCTCTGAGGAGTGTTTCCATCTGGCGGGGTTGGGTCGATTTTCGGCGAACGGTCGGTGTCTCAAATCAGATCTTTTATACTTGTTATTTCTGAAATTACTCCTACGAGTAGTTTTGTCGTTAGCCTCGCGCCGAGAACTTTTCAGTTCATAGTGGAGTAGTGATACATGCTCAAATTACCATAGAACAACTGATTACTCTCTCAAATAACAGGTTGAACTGTAGTAGTTAGGGATCGAATCCACAAAAGAGAGAGGGCACACAATAGATTTGATAATCAACACGAATTTAATAAGTAAAGATGTAATTTATATCTATCTATTGCTAAGCTTAGAGTCTACAATTTTGGTATGCAAATTTAGAATGACTGTCGATCGATGGTATGCAAACAACATCTATCAATGGCTTTATTAGTCAAGCATTAAACATTCAGATTCCATAAGTTCACTTAGAATTACTAGACTAATGTCTCGATTATACCTAGTAGCTTAAGCTCAACATGATTTGTTCAAGCAACGATCCTACTCTCGCAGATATCAATTATCCTAATATCAGGGTTCTAGTTAGCTACTCAAGAACACAAGCAATAATCACAATACTAATTATAGATCTAATAATTACCCCAGCAGTTCTATTGTTTGGCTAATCCATCAAAACCAATAATAAACCCTAAGTTTAACAAGAGATCTACCCAGACATAGCTACGCAGAACATAATCATAAACATAAAATCATGCATAAGATTAGGGATAGAAAACTGGGGTTCCAATACAAAGCTTGAAAGAAGTCTTGATCTTCTCCCCAAAAACTACTATGTTTAATATGAAAATCTCTACACTTGTAAAGGAGCCCTCTCTGCATAAAACATAAGTAAAGATAAGATAAACTTTGTTCAAAAAAAAAAAGATAAGATAAACTCGGTAAAACTCGTCCAGGGGGAATTCTTGTAAATTCGGTGACTTGGGCTTCAAGTTGGGTATTCTGTGAATTGGGCTTCTGGGTGTGTTGACTGTCGATCGACGGCAAGGGTGCGTCATCGATTGACGTAACTCTCTGTCTCGACTAGCACATTGCAGATTTTGAACAGCTATGGGATTCCTCTCTCTTTGAGATCCAAAAGCCTCATAATCTCTATAATACTACAAAATGCACCTGCACCACTCTAAAACAAATCCTAGACACACATAAAAAAACTCCAAATACGGCCCTATTACATGGTCTAAATGTTGTCAAATATTAGGACCTATCAAGTGGCCCTTATTCTGGTGAAACTAGCAGAAGGTATTCTTGTCATAGGTGGAATTTTGGGTCCACGAGTTTCCCTACATTCTTCCATGTTTCGGTGCAGATTTAATGGCGTAGTTATGCGCTCCTTGAATATCTTCCCCCTTCGGATGTACGTACCTGTCGTTACGAGAGATTTTCTTTTTTGGTGTTCGCTTTGCTGCTGCGTCTTTTGAAAATGCTCTCGTGGTTTTATGTTTTGCGACAGGAATTTCATCTCCTCTTCGATGATGATGTAGTCGTGGCCTTGTGGAGAGCATCCTGGATCGTGTGTGGTTTCTCTAGAGAAATCCACTTCCTGGACTTTGACTTGTACCAAGGCGTCTTTCTGAGCGCGTTAGTAGCAACTTTATCGCTGATCTCGCTAACTCTTGACATGACGATTTTTAATATGTTCATAAAATCGTGGAGAGGTTCGTCTTCCTTATGGGACAGAATCTAAAGGTCGGCGTCGGAGGTTTCCTTGTCCATGAACATGGAGTAATGCTTAAGAAACTCCAAAGCGAGTTGGCAGAAACTTCCTATGGAGTTTTGTTTTAGACGAGAAAACCATTTGAGCGTTGCTCCCTTGAGATTTTTGACAAAGAGGCAGCAGTATCCGGCGTCTCTTTCGTTTTCCCAGAGTTTGGACCTACCCATCTGTAATGTCTGCAGATGTGCTTTGGGATCGGTGGTACCATCGCACGTGGGGATTTGATCTTCCCAGGGTCTAAGATTCTCATCTTGGTGATGCGTGCAGTGAAAAGAGTCTTCCGAGATTCTTCGAGGAGTCTGTCGATCTTGGGTTAGGTGCTAGGGCATGGTGAATTTGAGACTTCGCCACATTTACATCTAGGCCATTTTTTATATAGTCGCGAAGATCGTGCACCTTGTCGTGATCATCACCGGCAGTTTTTGAGTTTATCGGCGTTTTTGGGTGATCCGAGCCTACTCTTCGGGCAGTTTCTCCTGTTCTACCTAGAAGATGTTTTCTTCTTCTTCGTCTGTCATGGGTTTATCGAACAAAGAGTTTCACCGAGATGTGCGGCTTCTTGTCCTTCTCAATTGTACATTTACTTCTTTGTCTGAATGATCGGACTGATCGTTGGGATCCAAGTTGACTCGCTCGACTTCGTTTTCTTCTTCCTCTCTATCACTAGGCAATGGATTTTCAGTATTCTTCTGTGTTGCTTCGGTAGTTATCTAATCATGATTTTTCCCAATGGTTTTCCCTGAGTATTTGTGATCCTATCAAATGGAGTCGCGAAGTCAAGCCTTCTTCTGCTGCGAACTCGTGTAGTTCCGCATGGGAAAATAGTTATGGTCCTCGCTGTTAGGGTTTCAACTTGTTTAGCGAGAGAACTCGTGACTTTATCTTGTTCTTCCGACTTCTTTTCAAGAGCAGAGAACATCTTATTATTCTCCTGGAAAGCCGCGGTGTAACTTCAGCGTTGACCGCAAAGATGTTTCATGCTAGAGTGGTTTCAACGTTGTCATCGGTGACTTAGCGTATGTAGTCATATTCGACCAAACATTTTTTGCAGCTGTGAGTTAGACTGATCAGTACCCCCCCTCCTTCTAGAGCCAAACTGTGGGGACCAAAATTCACACTGTCAATTTTCGTAATTGGAGAAAAGTCAAGAAATCCTAACTTTCCCTGAGGTCCTGAGTTTCTGTTGAGCCAAATGTCAAGTAATCATAATACGAAAAACAGACAAAGCAATGGAGATCTTATTCTGAATCCAAATATGAGTGCTACAACAGGTGAAAGCCTCGGCCGCAAGAGCTCTCAGCGTGTTTCCTAGTTTTAACCACCTAAGACCATACAACCTAGTTGAGTCGCAGCTCGATAACAAGAAACGAAAATTGCCTAAATTTTTCTCAGTGTTGAATTTGCTGAGAGTTTTTGTATGTGAGTACCCTTTCCTTGACCTCTCTTATATATCCTTCCAATTTTGGTCATCTTCCCTTTTCTGCCCCTGATTCGAATGGATCTCGCCACGAAATTCTTTCTTATCGTCTCGATCTTCTATGATTATCTGGAAACTTGAAATTTATCATCTTTTCCATTTATCTTCTTTGTAATCAAGGTAGACCGTCATTGTAGTTGGGCTCATGCTTGTCCAAAACCGTAAATGGACCTTTTATTGTGTTTTAGGCCTTTTTGGGCTGTTTTGTGACTAAAGTGTTTATACTATTTCTTTCGGAGAAATCGCGTTTCATATAATGTTGGTTTCCATACCGGTTGTTCCACAAAATAGTAACTGTTAAGTTAACTGTTATCGTTTTTTACGATTGACTCAAAGTTTTTACGAGAAGAGAAGTTTTTGCTATTTTTATCGCAAAACTTCAACGTAATCTCCAATCGAGACAAAGGGAGAACCAGTCCGGTAAAGACACGAAGGAGAGAGTCACGAAGAGGATGTGGTCTTACTGCCCGTGAGCAATGAGACTTTGAAGGTAGCCTAGTCGCCCATGGGCGATGAGAATTTGAAGGTAGCCTCGTAGCCCATGAGCGACGAGACTTTGAAGGTAGCCTTGTCGCCCGTGGGCGACAAGACATGACTCCTGCCTCGGGTGATGATGTGTTGAGGCGATAGGGTTGTCTTATGGTGAGATGAACAAGACCATGAGGTGCTCGGACACGATTCTTTTTACTTAGAAGAGCGAAAACATTCCCATGATAATTTTTAAACATTGATTCCGTCTTGACTGATTTTGACCCCAACAGCGATCCACTCGTGATCGATCTCGTGAAAAAGGATCTCGAGGCCGCCAGGTTCCCCGTAGACACGTGAAGCACCATCGACGTTATCTTCCACGATACCCTCAAAAGAATTACATCAATCTATTTGTAGTCATACCAATGCCAAGACCACTAACTGGCTTCTCCGGCAAAACGTCAATGACTCTCTGATGGATTAAATTTCGGGTCATGGCCAAGGAAATCAAAAGATTAATCGAATTTGCAGTCATCGATCATCCAACCATCTACAACGCAATCATGGGAATACCTTGGATAAACTCCATGAAGGCATTCCCATCGACCTATCACTTGGGCATCAAGTTCCCAAATCCAAACGGAACGGCAACAATCTGAGGATGCCAAAAACAGTTGCGACGCTACTTTTTGGGGGAATACAGGCTGAGGCAAATCATGACCACATCCATGGCTAAACCCAAGCATACTAAGATAAATCAGCTCCGACTGAAAATTCTTGCGAAAGATACTATCTAGAATTTTCTACTCAAGCAACGGTGGCGGAAGAAGAAAGCAAGCAGACTTCTGAGCCCAACGCTTCCAATAACCCGGAAAAGTCTACTCCAGAAAAGACGCTGATCCAGTAACAGTCAACGCGACTAGGACGAAAGACGCAACCATGCAAAATGAGTAAAACACTTACAGAAACAAACTGAACTACGAAACAAATTGATTCTCGAAAGGGGTATGTAGGCAACTCGCCGCAGGGCGAGAACTCATATCTCCCCCTCTGCAAAAGGGGGGGGGGTGGAAACGTATACGTATACTCGTATACTCCCACATTTTAAAAATCGATAATTAGATTTTTAGAAAAAATCGATACTAAGATAACGCTATTGGAATTCTAAAGGTCTCACAAATCTCTATTATTTCAGTAATACTTAATCTTCAAATTACTTTAGGGCCAGATCGGCATTCCACGATTCGCCCAAACCGCCTGAGTAAGAACAAACAATTATCGTATAACCCGGAAACGGAAATCATACAAAAAGAAATCCAACGACCAAACGGTTAACAAAACTTCTGATGCATCAAAAAAGCTACACCCAATCGCAAGATCAAACAAGAACTCCGGCAAAACGCAAAATTCTCCCAACATATCCTAACGATATAAAATCACTTTACCCAAAGGAAAAACATATTCTCGGAAAAAGTGAGATGTCGAAGACTTTCAAATTTATATTTCCAAAACTCAAATAACTTACTGGAACAGTCCTCATGCGACTATAAATTAAGAACTAACACAAGTTAGAAAAGCCAAGTATTTGCTCTTACATCATGTTCGTCGATTGGCCCCGACGGAAATATCATCTGTTCTAAAAAAGAACGCTTAGCCCTACCTGCTCCTCTCATATAATTTGTCTTCAAACATCCGACACAAGGATAAGCGCGCTATAGAAATCCGAAATTTTGGTCAGTACTTCTGAATCTTTAAAACTGTCTTCGGAGAGATACACAATTCCCGATCGATGCAAATCATATAAGAGAGAACTCACCACAGATTTCAATATCAAAACAGAGTCAGGTTGAAATCATAAACTAGTCAAGTAGTCGGGATATACCCTGTATACTCCAGGCACAATAATAAACCTAGGTCTTACCCTAACTCTACTCTTAACTCTCAAAGGCATAGTATCATTGATACGAGATACAAAAATTTGTCTCTTCAAAATCCTAAATCTCAAAAATCTCCATCTAACACAACTACAAGTGTCACGATTCGCTAGAACGAAAGAAATGAGGAATACACTCACACTTTCTCATTGTCGTTAATGCTTTGTCCATTAAAAGAAAGGCTATGAAAAGAAAATATATTTATAAGCCCCAAGGGGAAAGTACGCTACCTACCAGTAAACATATCATAAATCGGGAACAAACTCCCTTCAAATACTAAAACCCTTCACGGGTCTAATACAAAGTTACCAGACATCGACCCCCCCAATCGAGTAATCAACAACACTGAGCGGGGCCGGAGATTGATCCACATCGCCATCCTCACACAAAATGGCAGGTCCAACCTCCTATGAATCCGGAGAGACGAGAATCGGGGCCCAATGCCCCCAGATTCTCCCTTTGATCTAGAATCATCGACTCCGCGCTTGTATAGTCATCGACTTTGTGCTTGTATAGTTTCCCATATCTTTCTACATCTTTGCCATCTTGGCATCATAGGTGTAGTCAGCAGCTTGTGTGTGCCACAAAGTGCAAACGGAGCCCCGACCCTCGCGGTAGTTGCCAAAGGACTAAAGTCGGCCGCAAACTGAACATAGGGATTGTTTAAGATCGCATCTGCCTCCCAATTTCTTTCCCTATGTGCCCGACGGGGATTTGAGGCTTTCTTCAGCTCTAGATCCCTCTCACGAAGAGAGTGCGCCTCAGCCTTGCTATTCAAGCGAGCAACCTCTTTCTCGGTCCTGTCGACCCTAAAGTGAGCTGCCCGCGGCTCCAAGAAACTTTCGTAAGAGCATAATTCATCATATGGAGTCCTTGCATTAAAAAAATAGCCAGGGGATTAGAAAATAACTTAACCACAAAAAATTAATCAAGTATGAAACTAACCCCATGCACATCCGCGAGGCTTCTGCAAACTTCTCTGATCTTGAAGGCTTGCTACCGGTCGAGGGCTGATCAAATGGGATCCTGAGAAAAGCCAGGAAAGCATCGTCAATTTCTGGACCTTCAGTACCAAACCCTGGCGGTGAGGTCTGGATGGTACCACTTGCACCGGCCTTATTTGGAAAACATATATGAAACCAGTCTTCAGTAGGCAACTCCGCCATAGAAGTAGCAAAATCGTTCTTTTCGACAACAACTTTCTTTTTTCTTAGGAAACCTTTCCCTCTCCCTCACCATAGGAACGTCATATGGAATAAATTCGTCCTTGTTCGGATCCGACTCTTCTTCCACTAATGTATGAGGCTGAGCTCGAGATTGATGATACGAAACCACCGCACAAACTCGTTGAGAAGTAAACCCAATAGAACGAACCGCCACGAAGAATATATCAAACGGTAAACACGTCTATGGGATGTGGAAAATAGGATTATAAACTGCAAAACAAAGAAAACAAGTACATGGTCAGAAATCAGCAAAACTAATGATAACCGAAGTATCCGACCGTGATACACTTTGGACCCCATATGCACCTGAAAATGGTAATTCATTCTTCCGCAACCAAGTCAATGTTTATACGGACGAAAAATAGTTGTTCACCTAGCCGTGAAAGTTAGAAGTAAGCCCCTTGATCATCGCCATATGTGGCCTCGGCTTAAGGCAATACATGAGAGGCACTTCTGTGTCTTGCGGAGATAGAAAAGCCTGAAGATAATCGGCACTGAGAGTCATCCCTCGCTCGAAACTCAAAACCAGGATCCTAAAAGATGCTGCAGATTGCCAGGAAACATCTGGATTATCGAAAGATGGAAGAGGTTCAGGGTCTGAATTATGATTTCCGGGATGGTAACCCACAAACGACAATGCAAATGATGCACCTTGTAACACCTGAAGTAACCACGAGCAGGAGCATTATCCCTCTCCCCATAACTCGGTAACCGAAAATCCACTTCATCTGGCACCCGGCAGAAACTGTAAATGGTGTCAAAAAAAGGATAACCACTCTTACTCGGCCCATCGACAAGTCCTCTAGCACGAGGCCTCACCGGTCACAACGACTGAGGTGGATGTGATTCCAGACCACATGTGGCAAACCAATAATCTGCGACTTCTTTAGGATCAATGTAATGCGGAATGAACTCAACCTTCAGAACAATTTCGGCATCGGGAACGCGTAAGTTCACGGGATCGAAAGAGGAAGGCAAGGCGTCCTCAGGCACTCTCTTGCTTAAAAACATAATTGAAACAAAAAAGGAAGAAAAAGAGAGATAAATAATTTCTACCTTAAGAAAGTTTCTTGTGGAAGTGAGCAAGATATGAATTTGAAAACCTACACTATATACTTATAGAGGAAGAAATCTAGATTTAGTGTTGGTTTCCAGCCCTTAATCCCGCCTAACTAACCTAACATGCCTAACACTTTGCAAGAACATCACAACGATTCTAGCGAGCTGGGAGGCTAACAGTTGGGGTCAAAATCTGTCATGACAGAGTGTACGTCTAGAAACTACCACAGAGATATTTTCCCTCTTTAAAGTAAAAAGAACATGATATCTAAAACCTCATAAGATTCAAAAAATCAAGTAACATGTTTTCACCAAATACATACTCAATCTCTTACAAAATAACTTCCGAAAATACAATAAAACGAGTTGCGTCCCGACTTCTCATCGTCTTATTGTTTCAAATTCATATCGCCCCAACAGTTGAACCAAGTCGCCATAAGGCGATGAGATTATCCACTCTACTCCTCGTCGCCAACAGGCGACCACACCATATTCGCCTCGTCGTCATGAGGTGATCACACTCTCTCCTCTCCTTGTTGCCATGAGGCAACCACGCCATCCACTCTTCGTCGCCAGGAGGCGACCCCGCCATTTTCGCGCCTTGTCGCCATGAGGCGACCACGTCGTCTCCGCACCTCGATGCCATGAGGCGACCACATCCTCTCCCCACCTTGTTGCTAATGGGAGTCGAATCCCTCTCTGCGCCTCATCGCCAACGGGCGATGACTGCCTCTTCGTGCCTCGTCGCCAACGGGCAACAACTCCCTCTCCGCGCCTCATCTCAAATGGGCGACAACTGCCTCTCCGCGCCTCATCGCCAACAGGAAAATAATCCTTATATGTGCCTCATCACCAGCAGGCAACGACTCCCTCTCTGTGCCTCGTCGTCAACTAGTGACGACTCTCTCTCCTCCTCGTCGCCATCAAGGGACTAAGCCTCTCTCTCCTCCTCGTTGCCTGCAGGCGACCAAGCCTACCTCTCCTTGTCTCCATGATATGAATCAACCTTGCTATCTCTTGATCGAATTGTCTTGATTGGAGTTTCCATTTCAATTTTATGATAACAATAGCAAAACTTGTTTTTTCGTAAAATTTCAGTTCAATAGTATGAAACGATAATGGCTAACTTAATATCATTGTCACCTCAACTATACGATTGGTTTTCATCGTTTAGAACCAATATCTTACGAAGGTGCTTCTTCGAATGAAATCGAAAAAAAAACATTTTAAGTCAAAATAAACAACCCGAGAGGGTCTAAAGTGCGGCCTAAGCCCACTGACGATTTTAGACGAGAATGTGCCCAAACTAAAATGATGGTTCACTTTATTTTCATAGAAGATAAATGGAAAAAAAGATAAATGTCAAGTTCCCAAGGTAATCATGAAGATCGAGAGGATAAGGAAGATTTCCGCAAAGATATAGACTCAAATCGTGGGCATAAAAGGAAAGGCGGCCGACCTAGGAGGCATATATAAGGAGAGCTAAGGAAATGGGTGCAGGGGGCATAATTTCTTACAAAAAAAATAGCACTTAGAGAAAATTTAGGTAACTTGCGACTTTGTTAGCGAGCTAAAGTCAACTTGGTTCGAAGTTTAGCAATTTATTCTCTCAAAGAAACTTTAGGCATTTTCCTTTTTGTTATTGAGATGCAACTCAACTAGGTTCGAAGTTTAGGTGACTATACCAGTAGATCTCGCTGACAGCTCTTTGTTGGGGTCAAAATCTGTCACGACAGAATCAACGTCAGAAACTTCCCGAGATATGTCCTCTTTAAAAAGAGAGAGATAATATTTTGAAAAAGGAAGAGCAGGTAAATTGAAATCGAGTTTCGTATGGATCCCGAAGAAGGGTTCGCACGATAAGTCCTCGAGAAAAGCTACTCTAGGTCCCAGAAAAACGAACCCCCAAACATCCAAACAACAAAAGACTATAAGGATCGATTGTCCAACTCAACGAACGGAAAAGTAAGCCAAGCAAGACGTCCAACTCACCGAATGGGCGAGTTGGGCAGCGTTGGCCGACCAACTCGCCCATATGGCGAGTTGGACATAAAGGACCGACCAACTCGCCTGTATTTCGAGTTGGACGGCACTGACCAACCAACTCACCTGCATAACACTAGTTGAGTCGCAGCTTGAATAACAAACACGAAATGTTACCTAAGTGCTCTAAGTGCTAAGCTATGTTTGTTATGAGTGGAGATTTTCGTGTATCCTCTAATTCATCACCCTTTAAGTCCTTATATACTCCTCCTGAGGCGGTTTTCTCTTTCCCCTTACGCCCTTGGTAAAAAATTTTGCTTCGCAAAAATATTCTTTTTTCCTCGATCTTCATGATTATCTTCGGAAACTTAACATTCATCCTTCCATCTTGACATTTATCTTCCAAACATAACATTTATCCTTTCCTGAAAAATAAAAGATAAACCGTCATAAAGTTTGGGCTTGATTTTGGATAAAATCGCGAGTGGGCCTTTAGCTGAGCTTCAGACCTCATCGGGCCATTTTCTGACTTAGGCGTTTCTACGATTTTATCGAAAGAGCATTGCTAAGACAAAGACGTTCGAGAGTTAAGATATTTCGTATGGGGCATCTGCCTCTAGCTGTTTAGTTAACCGTTACAGTCTCATACGATCGCCCCGATCCTTTCTCGAGAAAACAAGTTCTTTCGATAAAGTTCCAGTGTCAATATTAATCGAGACGGAACAAAGATAAGTTCGATCAAGCATTGAAAGCACGAGTTAACGAGGACGAGGTGAAAATGGATTGATTGATCCGACTTGCCGAACGAGCGAATCGGATTGCTCGTGCCACCTAACTTGCCCGGTCAGCGAGTTAGACTCGTCCAACTCGCCCGTATGGCGAGTTGGACGGCATGGACCAACCAACTCGCCTGTATGCCGTCTAACTCAGCCATACGGGCGAGTTCGACGAGTCTAACTCGTCGACCAGGCGAGTCAGGTGGCACGAGCAATCCGACTCGCTTGTTTGGAAATTCGGATCAATCAATCCATTTTCACCTCGTCCTCGTTAAGTCCCTCTTTCGATTCTCGATCGAACTTATCTTTGTTCCGTCTCGATCAGGATTGACACTGGAAATATACCGAAAGAATACGTTTCTTCGAGAAAGGATCGGGTCGAATGTATGAGACGGTGACGGTTAACTAAACACCTAGAGGTATACGCCCCATAAGAAAGATCCTAACTCTCGGACGACGTAGTCTTAGCAATGCTCTTTCGATAAAATCGTAGAAACGCCTAAGTCAGAAAACGGCCCGATGAGATCTAAAGCTCGGCTAAAGGCCCACTCGCGATTTTATTCAAAATCAAGCCCAAACTTTGTGACGGTTTATCTTTTATTTTTCAGGAAAGGATAAATGTTATGTTCAGAAGATAAATGTCAAGATGGAAGGATAAATGTTAAGTTTCCGAAGATAATCATGAAGATCGAGGAAAAAAGTAATATTTCCGCGAAGCGAAAAGTTTGACTAAGGGCAGAAGGGGAAAGAGAAAACCCCCTCTGGAGGAGTATATAAGGACTTCAAGGGTGATGATTCAAAGGATACACAAAAATCTTCACTCAGAGCAAACATAGCTTAGCATTTAGAGCATTTTGGCAACTTTCCGTTTTTCTTATTCGAGCTGCGACTCAACTAGGGTTTTTCAGTCTTAGGTTATTAGAACTAGGGATATCGTCGACAGATCTCATAGCCGTGGCTTCTATCGTGTTGTAAACGCTCATACACAAGTTTGGAATAATACATCTATTTGCTCTCTTTTAAATTCATACTTTGTTTTTTCGATATTTACTTTGTATTATGAATGACTGGCATGCGGTTAGCAGATATTCGGGACCTCTGGGAAACTAAGGTTAACCTTGCGTTCTTAATTCAATGGAAATCGACAGTGTGAATTTCGGTTCCCACAGTTTGGCGCTATGAGGAGGGGGGTCGGATTACTGTAACTCATGGCCAAAAAACGCTTGATTGAAACAATATCTGGAAATACGAAAGACAATACATCAGCTCGCAGCAACGCTGGTAAAACAACACCAGCAGTGACTGCTCACGTCGCCAACACTTATGCAAACGTCGCAGTGCTTGAGAAAATCGAAAACCTAGTCGCGACTCTTCGCCACATGCGGGGCACCGAAACAAGCTTGCGATTTCTCTCAATAAACATAAAGCGTAACGATAAAATCAATTAAACACCGTAAAGTTCGTCTCGTTACCGAGTTGGGAAAATCTCAGCGCATAAGTGTTCGACCAAAAGAACTTTTTCGAAAACATTTCGGAAAAAAAAAACTTGTTCTCCCAGAAATTGCGGAGAAACCGTAGATTTCTCACAGAGATAGGAAGCACATCAAATAGGGCGCACAACCCCCCACCGCTGTACTTCTTCTGAAAAATTTTTGAAGAAACGAATTTGATCTCTATTGAATCACTCGAAACCTAAAACGGCTGACAAAAATTAAACTAAGCAAAACGAGAGATCGGATCCTTCACCGCTAAAACGTTCTCTAAAACCTAAGATTTTGTAAAGAGTCAAGCTTTGACTCTACGCGACATATTCAGTTAATTCTCGATGAGTGTTACTTAAACTTCGGAAAAACTACTCAAAATACCCTCTGATAAATCCTGCGGAAACGAGAAAATCCCCGATTATGGCGACTCCCGATAATTAAGCTCATAAGAAACAAAGTTTCAGAGGCTAAAACGTAAGTTTTCCAGAAAAAAATGGCTCTCGTACAGCCAAACACGAAAACACGCTTACATGACGACTTTCATAAAATTAAACATAGCAAAATTTTACGAAACAGCCTTCGTAAAACTAAACTCATGACAATTTGCGGAATAAATTTCATAAAATTAAACCTCAAAATACATTTTCCGAAACAGCTTTCGTAAAATCAAACTGGACAATGTTTTATGAAAGATCGTTCGGAAAGTGAAACGAGTTAGCATTTTTTGATACAACTTTCGTAGAAAAAAAATTGAAATTGTTTATGAAACGACCGCACCAGCATGCCATCCAAACTCGAGTTTGACTATCCAACTCGCCAAACTGCGAGTTGGACATTACAAGCAGTGCAACTCGCCCAATGGGCGAGTAGGACAGTGCAAACCGAACAAATCGCCATGTCCTACTCGCCCAATGGGCGAGTAGGACAGTGCAAACCGAACAATTCGCCCATTGCGCGAGTTTGACAAGTCTAACTCGCCCATTGGGAGAGTTTAACAAAACAAGCATTACTTTGGCTTTCCTTTGCGTTCTCCTTTGAGTTCCGATCGAAAGGCTTTTCGCTTCGTCTCAGTCGGTGTTTCCGTTGAGACTTTACGATCAAAACAAGTTGGACGCACAGGTAGGACCAGTCCAACTCGCCGAACAGGCGAGTTGTACGAAACTAGCCGTCTAACTCGCCCATTGGGCGAGTTGGACAAAACGAGCCATCTAACTCGCCCATTGGGCGAGTTGGCCAATCCAAATCCCCAAACGGGCGAGTTGGACTGGATGAGCACTCTTTTGCTCACCTCTGCTTTCTCCTTTGAGTCCCGATCGAAATGCTTTTTATTTCATCTCAATCGGAATTTCCGTTGAGATTTTACGATAAAAACAAGTTGGACGCACATGTTGGACCAGCCCAACTCGCCGAACGGGCGAGTTGGACAAAACAAGCCATCTAACTCGTCCATTCGGCGATTTGCCAATCCAACTCGCCAAACTGGCAATTTGGACTGGATGAGAACTCTTTTGGCTCACCTTTGCGTTCTCCTTTGAGTCCCGATCGAATCGCTTTTCGTTTCATCTCAATCGGAGTTTCCTTTGAGATTTTACTCCTACTCGGCCTCTTGGGCATCCTACTCGTCCTCTTGGGCATCCTACTTGCCCTTTTGGACATCCTACTCGCCCTCTTGGACGTCCTACTCTCCCTTACCTCCATCTTTGCGTTCTCCTTTCAACCCCGATTGAAACATCTCTCGTTTTGTCTCGATTGGAGTTACCGTTGGAACTTTACGATAAAAACCGTAAGACAGGTTCGAGCTTAAACGCGGCCAGAAGGTACTAATATTTTTACCATTCTTAAGGGGCGTAGAGGAAGGGGAGATGAGCAAGCAAAACAGAGAAGAGGTGAACCCAACCTTCGAGTAAACTAAGGTATGGCCGGCTTGGAACTTTTTGAAATCAGACTTGTAACTTTCGTAGGAAGGTACTAAGAAATAAAAACGCTTCGGAGATCGCCATAAAACCTTAGGGAACTTAGGATTTAGGAGAATAGTGTAGCGATCCAAATCTTAGGAATTTTCCTGTCTCGATCTATTGTTCTGCAATTGCTTAGGCTGATTTTGTAAACCGATCTAAACTCTCGGAAAATCGAGAAACGACCGCCATGCACACTTAGCTCGCTTCCTAGGAACTAGAAACGCGAACGTCGTCTTAAAACCGTCTCGTTCTTAGAAATTTTCTTAAAACTGACATATTCCTAGTCGTCAAACTGAAAGTCCCCAAGCCACAATCCTAGCGTCGTCTTTAAACCGACCTGGATTGTCGATCATCCCAATCTTCGAAAGAAAAAACGTACACAACCCTTCAAAATATCGGTTCAGCTGTTTTATTTCGTAAAAAAAGGGAGGGAGTATGTACATATACTATACTCGTATACTCCCATACTTCAAAAAAAAATGTCTCGGCATCAAGAAAACGCTTTCGACAAAGCAAACTCTCGCAGTAGTAAACAGAAAATCATTTAGGCCATGCGATGTCTCATAAAACCAATCATCCATTTTTGTAAAAGTATGAAATTTTATACGGAAGATCCTACGAGAAAACAAGATCGGTGTCATGAGAAACTACTTCGCAATGCGGAAAAGAGAACGAGGAAGATACATTCCTCGCAAAAATATCACGAGTAATCTGCGAGAGAGATTCTCAATTTACTTCTATGCAATTCACTTCTCGTAAAACTTACACGAAACATCGTATAGCCACACCAATTTATGTGAAAAAACTTTTAGAAACGAACGTAGCAAATTTTACGGAGAAGTGTTTTGGACAATTTGCGTATAGCTAAAAACAAATTCATATGACTCGTCACTTGACAAAAAAAAACTAAAGTTTATCTCTTCGCACTACGATCTTAAATATCTCATTCCTTAGCCATGCGGCTCGCAGGATTCTGCCTCCCCTCTCCCTCGGTTCCATCCGAGCAGGCAATCATCTCGCACAGTCCTTTATCGAGCCTTTTAGGTTTTGTCTTCATCAAACAAAAACAAAACAATTTTCGCACGACCATAGCACGGAAAACTCTGACTTGCCCGTCGATCTCGACAAACGCTCTTTGGCCCTCAGCCAATTACGCCTTCCGATAAAAATCTGAACTGGAAAGTTCTAAACTAACATGACCTTAATGTTAACACGAACGTGCCATGGTCTGTCCATGACCAGAAACTTCCTCGGCTATACGGCTGAACACATCCTTCAGACCGAGCCAAAATGTTTGAGCAACCACTGCTCCACCCAATCACTGAGCGGCAAAACGACAATCCACGATTAATTTAAAAAAGCAAGTGCAAATAACTATTGTATAACCCATAATGGGAAATCATACGACAAATTCTTAATAGCAAAACTTATTCGTAACCACCAAACGGTTAATGGAAAACTTACACTTGTCGACAACCGACCAAGTTCAATATGTTCCGCAGTTTACTCTAAACCCACAGCGTTTTACAAGTAAAAAGTGGTGCATACAAAAAAACTCATAACGAAACTCCTAGATCTATACGAAGCATTCTTAACTATACACAAAATAAGTTTCAGGGGGCCCACTCTTCACAAAGCACAGTGAAGGAAGTCACATATTCTCAGGGACAAATTTATGCGACCCATTGGTCCTAATTCCTCAGAAAGAAAACATTTATCTTCCGTAAGGTTAAAACAAAAACCTTGTGATACAACACATCTTCAAGCCCGTTAACATTTCAAGCACAAAATGTGGCATACGAAAGAAAAAATGAACCTTCTACACAGCGAGACGTTGCTAACGCTCAAAGAACCGTTTTTCATCAACACTTTCCGAAATGGAATGCTCACCTTAAAAACAGTCTGTCTGCAACTATAAAACATACACGCCTTCTTAAACACGTATCATTCGCAAAGGTTCAAAAACAATTATATCTACCATTAAGTTTGTTGCTGATCACAACAAACTCTTAACGTCCTAAACAGACTAAGCCATCTCGTAGAGATAGCTCTCGAACACCCGACACAAGGGTAATAGCGCTATAAACAAAATCCGAAATTTTGGTCACCACTTTTGGGAGACTTAAAAATTATCCTCGAAGAGATACTCGATTCCTACCGTACAAGTCGCATAAGCCGAGAACATATCGCGGACTTTAAAGGGGGACGGAATCAGGTCGAAAGCGATACGGGAAACGTAAGCCGAAGTAGTCATCGTACCCCTTAAACTGTGAGTAGACCTAGGTCTTGCCCTAAACCCAGCACACTGGTCTCTAACATCTCAAGGCATGGTATCGAAAATATACGAGATCCTGAAAGCATGTCTCTTCATCCATATCTAAACACTCCCGAAAATTTGGAAAACTTCTCAAACATCTCGAATGAGCAACGAATAGGACGATCCGCAAAAGAGTACGGAGCGAGATGACAACTCGTATCCTTCCCTCTATACGTAACAAAAATCTGAACCTAGTTAAACTCCTTGTCAAATAAAAAGCCTAGTTTATTCATTTAAAAAGTCGCAAAGTGGCCGAGATCCGAAACCACACGGTCTCAATCCTGAAAACATAAATATGGACACCCTCGACCAAAATAACCAGCCTACGAGGCTAGTCTCGAGGCCGAGAAAGATCTAATATACAATGCCATTTGTAGCAACATGCCAGATGATGTCTACACGACATATAGCTAAACCATAAAGGTCTCACTAGAAAACAGGAAGTAATAAACTTAACTCCAGGACGAACTACGAAAGGCTTGATCCCTTCTACAAGGGTACGTAGGCAGCCTTCACAAGACGCAGCCCCAATCCTACTGCATTCCTCTCTTAGAGGAATAAGTAGACCACTTTCAACAGGCCTTTTCAAACATTGATTTTGCCTAACTTACCAAACCTGTTAAACCACCCGCTAGAACCTTACGATTCTAACTAGTTGGGGGGCTAACTGTTGGGGTCAAAATCAGCCACGACAGAATCAACGTCAGAAACTTTTTGAGAAATGTCCTCTTTGAAAAGAGACAGATAATATTTTTAAAAACCAAGAGCGGGAAAATCGAAATCGAGTTTCGTATGGATCCCGAAGAAGGGTTTGCAAGATAAGTCCTCGAGAAAGGCTACTCTAGGTCCCAGACAAACGAACCCCCGAACATCCAAACAACGAAACGACTATAAGGGTCAATTTTCCAAATCACCAAATGAAAGAGTAAGCCAAGCAAGCCGTCCAACTCACCGAATGGGTGAGTTGGGCAGCGTGGGCCGACCAACTCACCCATACGGCGAGTTGGACGGCACGGACCAACCAACTCGCCTGTATGGCGAGTTGAACGGCAAGGACCGATCAACTTGCCCGTATGGCGAATTTGAAGGCATGGACAAACCAACTCGCCCGTATGGCGAGTTGGACGACACAACATGACCAACTCACCCGTCCGGAGAGTTGGATAGGTCTAACTCGCCGACGGCGAGTTAGGTGGCACGAGCAATCCGACTCGCTCGTTCTGCAATTCGGATCAATCAAATCCATTTTCACCTTGTCCTTGTTAACTACTTATTTCGATGCTTGGTCGAACATATCTTTGTTCCATCTCGATCAGGATTTACACTGGAACTTTACCGAAAGAGCTCGTTTTCTCAAGAAAGGATCGGGTCGATCGTATGAGACAGTAATGTTAAACTAAGCACCTAGAGGCATATGCCCCATACGAAAGATCCTAACTCTCGGACAATGTCGTCTTAGCAATGCTCTTTCGACAAAATCGTAGAAACGCCTAAGTCAGAAAATAACCCGATGTGGTCTAAAGCTCGACTAAAGGCCCACTCGCGATTTTATCCAAAATCAAGCCCAAACTTTGTGACGGTTTATCTTTTATTTTGCAGGAAAAGATAAATGTTAAGTTCTGAATATAAATGTGAAGATGGAAGGATAAATGTTAAGTTTGCGAAGATAATAATGAAGATCGAGGAAAAAGAAATATTTCTGCGAAGCGATAAATTTGAGCAAGGGCAGAAGGGGGAAGAGGAAGCCGCCTCTGGAGGAGTATATAAGGAATTCAAGGGTGATGATTCAAAGGACACATGAAAATCACCACTCAGAGCAAACATAGCTTAACACTTAGAGCATTTAGGCAAGTTTTCGATTTTGTTATTTGAGCTGCAACTCAACAATGGTTTTGCAATCTTAGGTTATTAGAACTAGGGATATCGCCGACAGCTCTCATAGCCGAGGCTTCTACCCTGTTGTAAACGCTCATACGCAAATTTGGAATAAGACATCTATTTGCCCTCTTTTCAATTCGTACTTTGTTTTTCGATATTTACTTCGTATTCTAACTGATTGGCATGTGGTTTAGCAGATATCCGGGACCTTTGGGAAACTAGGGTTTACCTAGCGTTCCTAATTCAACGGAAATTAACAGTGCAAATTTTGGTGCCTACACTCTTTAAGCCGAGGCTTTTAGGACCTAATGTACGATTGCTACGCTCAAGCACAAATTCAAAATAAGAACATCCTTACTTTTCTAACACACAACCGCACAAAACGCTTGGTCAATTATGGCTACAGACGCTCAAGACAATCAACCAGCTCATGACGGCAATGTTTCCGCCAAAAATGTTGAAAATCCTCCAGCAGCGAATGTATCTGCGGTCAACGCTAACGCAAACACTGCAGCGTTCGAGAAGGTTAGGAGGATGTTTTCTACTCTTGAAAGGAAGTTGGGGGAAGAAAATACGCTCATGGGTTCTCTCGCTGACAGGTCAAAATCCTAACAACAATGACTAAGAAAATACGCTCATGGGTTCACAGCGGAAAAGACTCGATTTTGCAACCTTATTGGATAGAGCCGCAAACTCGCCAGGAAACCATCGGGAAAAAACCTCGACGAAATAACTGATGACGCATAGCAGAAGAACATTGTGGGGGATGGAATCCACAACTTAGATTTCTGTAAAGTTAGGAAAGTGAAATCGGAGGAAAGCGAGGGAAACCCTAATCTTTCCTTGAGATCTCGGATTCTCTGCGAGAGCCAGCGACAAGTAACAAAAAAATTGCGGAAAATATGAAAAGATAACAAAAATGAACTCATAGCGAAAGTTAGATCTTATTTGAATATGCGTAAAAGCGTTGCAATCACTACTAGAGGTTATGAAAGCTTTGGCCGCAAGAGCTGTCAGTGAGTTACATAGTTCTAGTCACTGAAGACCTTAGATCTAGTCGAGTCGCAGCTCGATAATAGAAGAGAAAAAGATACAAAATAGGTTTTGATTGATTTCGGACTGAACCTTTCAAGGATCAAGCCTATGTACCCCTTTCGAGGATCAAGCCGAACGTAGTTCAATTGAAAGAATGGACCAAGAGATCGAACTGCCTGAGCAAATTCGTCTGGTAATCGAGTGCCAGTCATAGCACTACAAGAAAACAATTATTTAGCGAGGGCTGTTTTCGTGGTTATTTCCTCATAAATGAGGTTTTACGAGGAAATAGCCATGAAACCCAAAACATCATACCACATTCTCTGCAACATATTTCCTCGCTAAAACTCCGTAATTTCACGAGGAAATATTTCCTCGTCAAAATGGACCTAAATTTCGTCGTAAAAGCCACGCTAAGCTTTCTTCGTTAAAACCACGTAAAGCATTCCTCGTAATGGACTCGTAAAATTGTCCTCGTATAATCCACGTAAACATTTCCACGTAACTCCACGTGAAACTTTCCTCGTAACCTTCTCATAAAAATTCCCTCGTAATGTCCAGGTAACATTTTTCTCGTAAAAGACACACTACATTTCGTAGTTAATTCCACGTAACAGTAGCGACGAATTTACTTCGAATCTTATTTTTTCTGCATTGATAATTAATTATAATAAAATATTAAAAAAGTATTTTAAAAAAAATTAAAATATAAGATAATGAAAATATTTTATAAATATTTAAGTTTTAAATTTATATTACAAGAAAAAAGATAAAAAGATATAAGGGTTCTGGGAGTCATGGCGGTCTGGACCCATTTGCGGATTTCCAGCCGCTAAAGCATCGAGGATACCCTCGAGTGAACCCATTTGAGCTTGCGTCGTGCTCAAATGAGAACGCGTCGCGTTCAACTCCGAACGCAGCTGAGCAGTCTCATCTTCCCGTCGCTAAGCATAAAACGATGTCGCTTATGGGACATAGTTAACGGAACCAATCCCCAATCTACGTCCATTTTTCTTAGGGACGATCTTGAAAAAAAATTAATGTTAGCCACTAATAAAAATTTAGATTTTAAATGAATAATAATAATTAAAAATTAAATTATACATGCTTTTAGATCTCATCCACTTCAGCTGTGGATAATATGACGGATATCCGATCGGGGTTTGACGCTCTTCAACCCGAGCAACACCGTCATTGTAGATTTGTTCGGACCTAGGATCTACAAATTGCGCAGCCTTGTTCTTGTGGGTCCTCTCGTAAACTTCCTTAAGAGACGGTAGAATTCCCGTCTCTTTGGCCTTTTTAAAATTTAAAAAAAAAATAATTAATAAATTAAAATAGATATAATAAAGAATTGACTTAATTTAAATATTTACCATTCCTAGACGGACACCGACGTGCGTGTTTGACCCAAGGAGTGAAGCATCGACGTGTTGCCATGCTCGTCTTTCGTCAGATGGGAAGAGGAGCAGCTGTTGGAGACTCTGATCGACGATGGCAAGTTCCAATAACGGATGAGGCCATCCCACATCTCCGTTGTGAGCTCAGCGGGTGTCCCATTCTCATAACCGTCTACCAGTTAATCGTCCTTCCAGTTAAACATTGTGTCGAACAATCGGTCTTTTGCCTTTTTGATAAAACCTTGCTTCACGTCCTCGTTCACTCCTATGGACCAATGCCATTTTTGTTGTACAACCAAAGAATATTAGATTAACAATTAGTCTTAAAATATTTAAAAAAAATCTTAATAATTAAAAAAAAAAATTAAAACCATTTACCGCGAACATTTTGAACCGCGTCTTTCAGACGTGGTTCGGCGTCGTCTTCCAGTTTAGATGTGCATCGGGAAGTAACCTTTGATCACCTCAGTTACGCTCTGAGCGACACTGCTATCAACCCCAAACCTGAATTATACAAAAACATATTAAATTATTAAATATTTGAATGTTGTTTTAAATAAAAAATATTTTTAAACATGAAACGTACCAGAAAGTGCCTTCCGGTCGGTCGGTGTCTAAGACTGGTAAACCATCTATGCCTGGCTGACCGAGAAGGTCCTCGACGGTGTAGGTATCATACGGAGCCGTCGGCGGGACCTGCAATTCGGGATGAACACCGGCCGCAGCCGCAGGAGGAGGAGGAGGCAAGTCATCCTGAACAGCAAATGGAGGAACGGGTGGTGGCGCAGCAAAAGAACGCGACATCAAGAATCTCAGAGAAGACTGAGTCTCGGGAATAGCATCCGGACCCGAAGAACCGGGAGCTGAAGATGATGCGCCTATATGAGTACCGGGCTCGATAAACATGTCTCTGTAATGAGTCGCGTTCTTAAGCTTTTTAGCTCTAACCATCTAAAAAATTCAAAATATTAATCATTTAAAAATATAAATATATTACTAACCACCAAAAAAATGTTAAGTTACGACCTAATAAGCTGAATTCCCTAAACTAACCACCTAAATTAACCACCTAAATTAATTACCTAACTATCTAGAGAGGAAGTAGAGAAAATACCTTAAGAGGAGATAGAGAGGAAGTTGCTACAAATGAGAGAGGTGGTATGTGTTGAGTTTATATAGAGGATTATATTTCCTTGTGAAATCCTCGTAGATTTACGAGGAATTACCCAGGCCCGCTTTTATTTCCTCGTAAGTTCCTTGTAAATTTACGAGGACCCAGGCCCATGTTTTGGTTTACGAGGATTTAACCAGGCCCGCTTTTTCAGCCCACGAGGAATTTACGAGGAAAGGTAACCATTCCCGCGTTTTATTTCCTCGTAAATTCCTCGTTAATTAACAAGGTAATAACCTGGTCTGTAGTTTCAGCCCACGAGGAATTTACGAGGAAGACCTTTACAAGGAAATAACCAGGCATGTGTTTTTAGGTTATGAGGAATTTACGAGGAAAGGGTTCTGAATCCCTAAAAACCGAAACCCCAACTTCTTTAACTTATAACATCTATCTCTACTTCTTCCTAAACCTCAATCTCTACTTCTTCATAAACACTTAAATACACAATTGTTTTTGTCAAACCAATAACTTTAGTCAAACAAACTAACACACAATCATTAAGTCTTAAAATTCAAAATAAAAATACATCATCATTCGGAAACATCATTTTCGTCATCATTAGAAACATCGTTATCTTCATTAAACTCGTCTTCAACAGTTTTGTCTGTGATATCGTCGGGAAAATCTTCGTATTCACGATTATGCGGATCGATGAGAAGGATGTCATCAACTTGTTGATCAGGTTCCTCAACTCCATTGGTGTGTTCTTCTTGTAAAGGTGGTTTTTATCCAACGATTATGAGTCCACGTGGTGTAACTTTGATAACGGATAACCAATTTATCCCTGAGGTTGTCAACCGAGGATATGGAACGAAGCAAACATGATCTGCTTGTGAAGCTAATATGTAAGGCTCAAATTTGTTGTATCTTCGTCCACCATTGACATCAACCACACCGAATTTGTTAACCCGAACACCTATGTTGACGATGGGGTCGAACCAGGCACACTAGAAGAGGACGCATTTCAGCTTCAATAACCCTGGGAATTAAACTTCAATAATCTCCTGCAAGATCCCACAGAAACATGTTTCGCATTTCACACATCGAGGTTGTAACGCAAAAGAAGATCCTTCCAATATGGCAATTCCCAAAATATACTCTTCTTGTGTCAGTTGTGTTGAACTCCGTAATAATCAGGCATATTATTAGGAACATGCCAATTACCACCACGAGGAACGGTTTCTAGAGCACCGTAGTAATCGATTTGCGCTTCGATTTGTTCCCAGTTAAATATGGAGGAGGAGTATCTCTCACAATTTTTTTGTGCCTGAACAATGTCTTGTTTCTTCTGTACGAATGGTGAATGGGAAGAAATCGACGGTGACAATCAAACCAACTTGTCTTCCTACCATTCTTCAACTGAAACGCATTTGTTGTTCCATTACAATATGGACAAGATAATCTCCCATGTGTAGTCCATCCAGACAACATCCCATATGCAGAAAAGTCACCTATGGTCCACAGAAGCATCGCTCGCATCGTAAAATTTGTTATTGTTGAACAATCGTACGTCCTCACCCCTGTTGACCACAAATCTTTCAACTCTTTTATGAGTGGTTGTAGAAAAACATCGAGAGATCTTTTTAGATGGTTCGGACCAGATATTAATATGGTCATGAATAGAAGCTCCCGTTGCATGCAGGTTGTATGGCGTAAGAAAGACTGGCCACAATGAATATTGTCTGCCTGACATTTCAAATGGACTAAATCCATCTGTGCATAATCCAAGATACACATTCCGGCTATTGCTAGCGAAATCTGTATGTACATTGTTAAAATGTTTCCATGTTCTTGCATCTGATGGATGAGTCATCTCACCCTCTGTCTGAGTATGCTCGGCATGCCATCTCATCCCTCCGACAGTCTCATCTGATTGGTACAATCATTTCAATTTGTCTGTAATTGGTAGGTACCACATCCTTTGGTACGATACCCTATTACACCCTCGCCCTTGTGATTTGAATCGTGGCTTCTTGCAGAATCGTTATTCATCTAACTTCTCATCATCTCCCCAGTAAATCATGCAATTGTCGATGCAAACGTCTATCATCTCCGAAGGCAACCCAGGACTATAAACCAAATTCTGAGTCTCATAATAAGAATCAGCAGACACATTGTCTTCCGGAAAATACTCTTTAAAAAAGTCTGCCCATGCATCCATGCAATTTTCAGGTAGATTATGATCGGTTTTAATATTCATCATTCTAGCAGCTAACGACAATTTAGAGAGACCTTCTCTACAACCACTGTAAATTGGTTGATTCGCAGCATCTAAAATTTCATAAAACTCTTCTGCATCTATGTTAGGTTCTTCAGCTTCATCATCATGAGTTACAAATGCATCACCTACCATATCATGAACCCTATCATAATCTACCATATGTTCCTCCTAATAGCTATTTTCATCATGAAAATGATCAACCACGGGTTCAACCTGAAAATTGCTATTACTACTGCTAAATATAGTAATGTGGCGTGAAATCTCTATTTACTAAATGCATTCAAACATTTTCACGAGGGCCTAATTTTGAATTGTTGCATTTCCGACAAGGACATAACATCTTACCGCTTTCTTTCTCGAGCGGTGTAGAATCTGATTGATGCATAAATGTCTCCAGCCCTTCAAGATATTCTTTCTTCACTCTCCTGTTACCATCTCTGTGTGTATACACCCACCTCCGCAACTCAAAAATATTTCCATCTCCGGACATTTTTTTTTCACGTTTTCAATTTTTTTTCTCTTTAAGTTTTCAATTTTACTGGGTGTGTTTCATTTTGAAATTCAAACAACATATTTATAGGAAAATTTTAAATTGGTAGATGACATTTTACCACGAATTTACGAGGGAATTTGGTAGGTGTACAACCTTCAAAAACACGTTTACAACAAAAAGTGGTTGGCCTCGTTATTTCCTTGCTAAACTATTTTCTCGTAAAATACACGTAAACGTAGCGACTACTTTACGAGGAAATCCACCCTGCCACGTAGTTTCCTCGCTACATTACGACAATTTTACAAGAAAACGTGTTTCTCGTTTATTCACGACGAATCTATGAGGAAACTATGTTTTCTCGTAAATTCCTCGTACAATTCACGTACATTTACGAGACCCAGTTTTCCTCTCTAAATTTCGTGGTTAATAGACTGTTTTCTTGTAGTGTAGAAACATAACATGTCGAGAATAATGCCTAAAGTTTATAGGTGCAGAGAGTTCTAGGATGTAAAATTTCTTCTAGAGGAATCCCTCAGCATCTTCATTCTAGAGTTCCTTATATACTCCCTTGGAGCCGGTTTGCCCCTTCCCTCTTTTGCCCTCGGTCGAATCTATCTCTTCTGGATATTTTCCATTTTCCTCCGATCTTTGAATTTATCTTCGGAAACTTGAAATTTATCTCTTTGAACTTTAACATTTATCTTCTTCTGCAAACAAAAGGGATATACCGTCATAACGATTGGGCTTGATCTCTAATAAATCATAAGTGGGCTATTGGTCTCGTTTAAGCCTCTCTCGGGCCGTTTTTTTTACTTGAGCATTTTTACGATTTATCGAAAGAACGCTTCCGAAACGATGTCGATCCTTAAGTAAACCCGAACTTCTCATATAAGAGAAACAACTTTTGGTGTTTAGTGAACCGTTGTCGTATTATACGATCTTTTCGGATCTCGCAAGAGAAGACATGTTCTTACGATTTTTGTCGTAAAGTTTTGACGGTAACTCCGATCGAGACGAAGCAAGAAACAATTGGATCGAGGATCCGAAAGGAGGCTCTCGGAAAAGGATGAATCAGACTTAGATAAATTTGCTTGACCCACTTCGCTCGATAGACGAGATATATTGATCCACCTCGCGTTACGGGCGAAGTAGAAGTCGTGTAGGATCCACTTCGCCCGTCGGGCAAGGTGGATCAATCCAAATCACCCGACAGGCGAAGTGGAAGTCGTGGAAGTCATGGAGGTCGTGAAGGATCCACTTCGCCCGTCGGGCGAGGTAGATCGGTCCACCTTTGGCAAGGACCTGGAGTTAGGGTTTGGTTTGGAGTTAGGGTTCTTACGACATGTTTTCCAGTGAGACCTTTATGGTCTAGTTATGTTTTGATTTGCCCAAGTGTGGCCTCATGTTTTTATTTGTGAGTGGCTGTTCGTGGCTTGGAATCCCTGCCGCTTTTTCGGCTTTTGTATGAACCAGACTTTTTATAAAAGGAGGTTTGAGATTAACGAGCGTGTTGTGTAATTGCGTGTAGAGGGAAGATTAGGAGTTGTCATCTCGTACCCTAACTCTTACTTGTAGATCTTTCTGTTCGTTGCTCGTTCGGGATGTACGAAAGAGTTTCGTGAGCGTTTAGATGTGAACAAAGAGACATGCTTTCAGGATCTCATATTTTCCGATATTTCATGCTTTGAGACGTTAGAGACCAGTGTGTTGGGTTTAAGGCAATACCTAGGTTTACTCTCGGCTAAGGCTATGCGATGATTATTCGGCTTTCGTTTTGCCTGTTGTGATTTCTTTCTGATTCCGTACCGCTTTAAAGTCCGTGATATGTTCTCGGCTTATACGACTTGTCTGGTAGGAATCGAGCACTCCGAAGGTGCTGACCAATTTTTTGGAATTTTTTTATAGCGCTATTACCCTTGTGTCGGGTGTATGAGAGCTATCTCTGGGAGATAACTTAGTATGTTTAGGACGTTGCGAGTATAATGAGCGTGTTGTGTAATTGCGTGTAGAGGGAAGATTAGGAGTTGTCATCTCGTACCCTAACTCTTACTTGTAGATCTTTCTCTTCGTTGCTCGTTCGGGATGTACGAAAGAGTTTCGTGACCGTTTAGATGTGAACAAAGAGACATGCTTTCAGGATCTCATATTTTCCGATATTTCATGCTTTGAGACGTTAGAGACCAGTGTGTTGGGTTTAAGGCAATACCTAGGTTTACTCTCGGCTAAGGCTATGCGATGATTATTCGGCTTTCGTTTTGCCTGTTGTGATTTCTTTCTGATTCCGTACCGCTTTAAAGTCCGCGATATGTTCTCGGCTTATACGACTTGTCTGGTAGGAATCGAGCACTCCGAAGGTGCTGACCAATTTTTTGGAATTTTTTTATAGCGCTATTACCCTTGTGTCGGGTGTATGAGAGCTATCTCTGGGAGATAACTTAGTATGTTTAGGACGTTGCGAGTATAATGAGCGTGTTGTGTAATTGCGTGTAGAGGGAAGATTAGGAGTTGTCATCTCGTACCCTAACTCTTACTTGTAGATCTTTCTCTTCGTTGCTCGTTCGGGATGTACGAAAGAGTTTCGTGACCGTTTAGATGTGAACAAAGAGACATGCTTTCAGGATCTCATATTTTCCGATATTTCATGCTTTGAGACGTTAGAGACCAGTGTGTTGGGTTTAAGGCAATACCTAGGTTTACTCTCGGCTAAGGCTATGCGATGATTATTCGGCTTTCGTTTTGCCTGTTGTGATTTCTTTCTGATTCCGTACCGCTTTAAAGTCCGTGATATGTTCTCGGCTTATACGACTTGTCTGGTAGGAATCGAGCACTCCGAAGGTGCTGACCAATTTTTTGGAATTTTTTTATAGCGCTATTACCCTTGTGTCGGGTGTATGAGAGCTATCTCTGGGAGATAACTTAGTCTGTTTAGGACGTTGCGAGTTCGTTGTGATCAGCAACAAACTTAATGGTAGATACTACCGTTTTTTGAGCTTTCGCAAAAGATATGTGTTTATGAAGTTTTTCGTGGTTTATAGTCGTGGAAATACTGTTTGGTCTTCCAAGATGGTGTTTTCATCGAGGAAGGTATTTAAAAAAACAGTTCTTCAGGCGTCTGCGACGTCTCGCGATGTCGAAGATTGTTTTTTCTTTCGTATGCTGAGCTTCGCGTTTGAAAAGTTTGCGGGCTTAGATGTGTTTTTCGGAGACGAAGGGTTTAGTCTTGTCCCTGCATCGGCGAAACGTTTTGGTTTGTTTGCGGATGTTCGCAGCAAGAACTGTTGTTTCTGTTTCGATGTTAAGATTTTTGATTCATGATAGAGGAATTAGGACCAAGGGGGCGTGTCTGCTTGTCTCTGGGAAGAAGTGTCTTTGTTCAGTGTGCTTTGTGAAGAATTAACTTTCTGAGATTTGTTTCGTGTATAGTTAAGGATGTTTCGTATAGCTTTAGGAACCTTTTCACGAGTTTCTCCTTATGTGCCGCGTCTTCTGTGTAAAACGTTGTGGTCTTGAAGTAAATTGTGGAGTGTACAGAAATTGGTTGATTGTTGACAAGTTCAAGTTTTTTGGATTTCAAGACCGAGCTTTGTTATGAAGAATTTATCGTACGATTTATGTTTCTGGGTTATACGATAATTATTTGCATAATCGTCACTTGATGTTTTTAGACAAATCGTGGATAGCCATTAAGTGATCAGATGGAGCGGTGGTTTCTCAAATGTTTCAGCTTGTCAAGAAGAATTACATTAGCCACGTGGCCGTGGACGTTCCGGTCAAGGATTAAATTATTGCACTTTCGTGTTAACATTAAGGTCAGGTTAGTTTAGAATTTCCCTAAACGGGGTGCCGAATTCTAGTTCGGACTTTTATTGGAGGGCGTAATTGTCTGAGGGCCAAAGAGCGTTTGTTAAGTTTGATGGACCAAGTCGAAGTTTATCCGAGCTAAGATGGCCGATGGTGTTACAAAACGATTTTGTACTTTAGGTGGTGGTTATACGATGAATGTTTCGTATAATGTTCCCTTTGGTCGTACAAAAATTGTTTTATTTTTGGTTTTGTGAAGATAGAGCCTAAGGGGCTTGATAAAGAACCCGTGCCCGATGATTGCCTGCTCGGTTGTAACCAATGGAAAGGAAAAGCAGAAGTCCGCGAGGTTAAAGAAAGTTGCTTCGTATTACTTGTTTTGACAATACGAAGGAGTTTTTGTGTAATCTTCATAAGAAGGGTTTCTCACAGAAGTAAACAGAGAATGTTCCTCGCCGATTATTCGTGATCTTCCTCCTTCACTTTTTTGTCATACGGGTGACCAGATTCATCAAAATGGTGAATCGGTGCTATGTATGGACTTGTCATGGTAGCGATGTTTTCGCAGATTTTACGAGAAATGTTTCTGCTCTGATTTCGATCTTTGGTGAAGGTTGGTTGGAGTTACTCATGGAGTTTTACCAAGGTTTATTTCGTTACGATCTAATCGTAGAACTTTTTCGTAAGTTCTTGACTTTTATACGAAACTTACTTTATCAAGTCGAAAGGGTCTTCGAGACTTTGGCTAATCTTCGACTTTCAGTTCGATATTGATACAGGTTTTCAAGATGCGTGATTGCGACAAGAGATACTGTATAGTCCTCGAGATTATATCAAAGATGGTTTGGGTATGTTGCTAGCGTTTGGATAAACCTTAGGTTGTCGTTTGCTTTTCTGGATGATTTTTAATGAGGCATCGCATTGTCTAAATGAATTTCTGCCTATCGCTGCGAGAGTTTTCTTTTTTGAAAGTGTTTTCTCGATGCCGAGGCAAAAGGTTTTTTTAAGTACGGGAGTATACAAAAATAGTATATCTACTCCCTCCTTTTTTACTAAAGGAAACGGCAGAACCGAAGTTTTTTTCGAAAATTGGGATGATCGACAATCTGGGTCGGTTTGGAGACGACGCTAGGATTGTGACTTGGTGATTTTCAGGTTGGCGTCTTGGAATACGTTGGTTTTTAAGAAAATTTCTAGGAACGAGTCGGTTTTAAGATGACGTTCATGTCTCTAGTTCTTTCTTTCTTTGGGAAACGATCTGAGTATGTTTGGCGATCGTTTCTCGGTTTTCTGAGAGTTTAGATCGGTTTGCAAGATCTACCAAAACAGTCGTAGAAAAATAGATAGGAAAAGATCGCCTAAGATTAAGTTCGCTAGACTATCCACCTAGATTCTAAGTTTCCTAAATTTTATGGCAATCTCCAAAGCGATTTTATTTTCATAGTTCCTTCCTACTAAAATTCCAATGCGGACATACCTTACTTTTTCTCAAAGATTCAGGTTTACATTTTCTCTGTTTTCCTTGCTCTTTTTCCTTCCCCTTGTCACGTTTGTACGCAACTTACAAATAGTGAAAATATTGATTCTTTCCGGCCGCGTTTAGGCTCGAACCTGTCTTGCGGTTTTCGTCGATCCATATTTTTCGGAATCGGTGCTTATCTTTCGAAACTTGACGTTTATCTTCTGAACTCGACTTTCATCTTCTCGTCAATAAAAAGTCAAATTACACGTTTAGTTTAGGGACTAAGGTGTTAAGTTAATCGTTTCCGTTTTATACAATCAATTTGGATTCATACACGAAAACAAGTCTTTGCGTTTTTTCTATAGCAAAGTTCCAGTGGTAACTCCAATCGAGACAAAATGAAAGACGTTTTCAACCGAGATTTGAAGGACACGCAAAGATGGAGGTAAGAGCGAATAGGACGTCCAAGAGGCCGAAGAGGAGCAAGCCGAGGAGTTTTGATGAGTCTTAATTGTTTTGTAGTAAAATCTCAATGGAGACTCCGATTGAGACGAAACAAAAAGCATTTCAATCGTGATTCGAAGGAGAATCTCAAGAAGTGGTCCACTTCGCCACTGGGGAAAGGAGGACTTTTCAAATTCTGCCAGCAGGCGAAGTGAACGTCATGGTTGATCGAGCGTACTCGTTTTCGTCGTAAAATCTCAACGGAAGCTCCGATTGAGACGAAACGAAAAGCAGTTCGATCATGATCCGGAGGAGAAGCTCAAGGAATGGTTCAGTTCACCACTGGTACGAGGTGGACTAAGTCCACTTCGCCAAATGGGCAAAGTGAACTGCTCATCAGTCCACTTCCCGTTCGGCAAAGTGGACTGCTTGTCGGTCTGTGAGCATGCTTTCGAGTTTGGCTGTTTCGTGAATATTATCAGATTTATCCTATGAATTTTTTATCATAAGATACTAACTCGTTTCACTTTACCAACAAGGTTCCACAAAAAATTTCCGAGTTTAATTTTACGAAAGCAGTTTCGGAAAATGTTGTTGAACTTTGATTTTGCGAAAGTTACTCCGACAATGTCACGAGTTTAGTTTTACGAAAGCTGTTTCGCAAAATTTTGCTGAATTTAATTTTACGAAATTTTTCTGTGATGCGATTGGCTATTGGGACTCAACTTAATCGGAAATCTTCTCGTTCTCGCAGGATTTACCCGAGGAAGTTTTGAGAAGTTTTTCCGAAGTAAGCTTAACCGACAATTATCGAGAATTCACTGGATACATGATATACAATCGAAACTTGATTTATACAAAATTTCAGGTTTCAGAAAACGTTTTCGCAGTGAGGGATACGATCTCCCGTTATGCTTAATTTAGTCTTCATCAGACGTTTTAGGTTTCGAGTGATCAAACAGAGGTCAACTTCGGTTCTTTGAAAATTATCTAGGAGAAGTACAGCGGTGGGGGTCGTGTGCCCGATTTGCTGTGCTTCCTTTTATCGGAGTAACATAGGGTTTCTCCGCGATTTCTGGGAGAGCAAGTTTTATTTTTCCGGAAAGTTTTTGGAAAACATCTTCTGGTTGAACCCTTCCGCGCTGAGACTTCTCAAACTCGATGATGAGACAAATTTTACGGGGTTTGATAGATTTTATCGTTGCCCTCTCTATTTAGATAGAGAAATCGCGAGCTCTTTTGGGTGCTCTTCACGTGGAAAAAGTCGGGATTAGGTTTTCGATTTTGTCGAGCACTGAGGCGTTTGTATAAGCGTTGGCCATAGGAGCAGTCAGTTCTGTGAGTTTGTCTTTCATATTTTCAGACAGTTTCGATTAAGCGTTTTGTGGCCATGAGTTAGAGTAATCTGTATTCCACCTCCTTCTAGCGCCAAACTGTGGGGGCTGGAATCCACACCGTCGATTTCCGTAAAGTTAGGAAAGTGAAATCGAAGGAAAGCGAGGGAAACCCTAATCTTTCCTTGAGATCCCGGATTCTCTGCGAGAGCCAACGACAAGTAACCAAACAAATGCGGAAAATATGAAAAGATAACAAAAATGAACTCATAGCGAAAGTTAGATCTTATTTCGAATCTGCGTAAAAGCGTTGCAATCACTACAAGAGGTTATGAAAGCTTTGGCCGCAAGAGCTGTCAGCGATTTACATAGTCCTAGTCATCGAAGACCTTAAATCTAGTTGAGTCACAACTCGATAACAGAAGATGAAAAAGATACAAAATAGGTTTTGATTGATTTCAGACTGAACCTTATGAATGGCTGCCTACGTACCCCTTTCGAGGATCAAGCTGAACGTAGTTTAATTGAAATAATGGACAAAGAGATCGAACTGCCTGAGAAAATTTGTCTAGTAATTGAGTGCCATTCATAGAAACAGAACATGTCGAGAATAATGCCTAAAGTTTCTAAGTTCAGAGAGTTCTAGGGTGTGAAATTTTGTCTAGAGGAATCCCTCAACATCTTCATCCTAGAGTTCCTTATATACTCCCTTGGAGCCGGTTTGCCCCTTCCCTCTTTTGCCCTCGGTCGAATCTATCTCTTCTGGATATTTTCCATTTTCTCCGATCTTTGTGTTTATCTTTGGAAACTTGACATTTATCTCTTTGAACTTTAACATTTATCTTCTTCTGCAAACAAAAGGGATAGACCGTCATAACGACTGGGCTTGATCTCTAATAAATCATAAGTGGGCTGTTGGTCTCGTTTAAGCCTTTCTCGGGCCATTTTTTAGACTTGAGCATTTTTACGATTTATCGAAAGAACGCTCCCGAAACGGCGTCAATCCTTAAGGAAACCCGAACTTCTCGTATATGAAAAAAAACTTATGGTGTTTAGTGAACTGTTGTCGTTTTATACGATCTTTTCGGATCTCGCAAGAGAAGACATGTTCTTACGATTTTTGCCGTAAAATTTTGATGGTAACTCCGATTGAGAAGAAACAAGAAGTTTAATCGAGGATCGGAAAGGAGGCTCTCGGAACAGGATGAATCATACTTAGATAAATTCGCTTGACCCATTTCGCTCATTAGACAAGATGGACGGATCCACCTCGCCCAACAAGCGAAGTAGAAGTCGTGTAGGATCCACTTCGCCCGTCAGGCGAAGTGGAAGTCGTGAAGGATCCACTTCACCTGTTGGGCGTGGTGGAGGTCATGAAGGATCCACCTAGCCCGACGGGGGAAGTGGAGTTCGGGCGAGGTGGATCGGTCCACCTCGCCCGACGGGGGAAGTGGAGTTCGTGAAGGATCCACTCACCTCGCCCGACGGGCGAAGTGGAGGCCGTGAGATTGGTTTCAAAGGTTTGAGCATGGGGCTTCAGGTTTGAGGCAGTGGTGATTCAGGTTCCACAAGAGTTTCAAGCAGCATCGACATCAGGTTTTGGCAGATTGTTTGGAGATTGTGGTTGCAGTAACAAGTCAAGTTCATGGAAGGGTTTTCCTATGATTGAGAAACAATATATAAGCTGATCTATACTAGTTAAAGTGAAGCTTATGAAGTTTATGTTGAGTTACTGATAAGTGGTCTCAAGTTTCCAAGTTATGGACATTGCCAAAGGAAGATCAATGAAGAAGTTATGGACATTGCCAAAGGAAGATCAATGAAGAAGTTATGCATAACACAAGGCTGTGTTATAGCAGTTTATTCAACTTAAGAAGACACGTGCTCAGGAATGATAAAGTGATTGACATCACAACCATGACACGTGAGTTAATGTCTGGTTCATTGATGGTGTTTGATTGTACAAAGACAAGCTGTTGAGGTGGAGTTTTGGTTCTGAGGTTCAAAGGAGCAGTGGCAAATAAGTCTTCAGGATGTATCAGTGTAGAGACTGAACAAGATGCTGGAAGAAAATGAGTTTAAAAAGGATTGAAGCTGAGCGGTGAAGCTCCAAGTGAAGTGAAGCTGGATGGGTTTCATTCAGATCAGTATGAACTGAGGAGTTACAAGAATCTGCAGGGAGTTGCAGAGGATGAACAAGTTTTGCTCTATCACCGGAGGAAAGCTCAAAAGAAGTTAAAGGCATTAAGTAGATCAATGACAAGGTGAAGATTTGTAGAAGTGTGTCATCTAATCTACTGAGAATGCTAATTGTGATGAAGACTCTCAGCAAAAGAGAAGGTTTCACTCAAGCTTTGTATTGTCATGTGAAATGCACGTGACTTGGGTTTATGGCAAAATGGTAAATAAGCAAGATGAGCTGAAGATATTTTCAGAGCTTCATCTTCATCGTAACAAAACGTGACAAGAGAGAGAACTGTAACAGAACGGAGAAGCAGAGAGCGAAAGCTCGAGACGGAGAGCGAGAGCTCGATTCCGTGAGAGAGAGTTCAAGTCTGAGCGAGAGAGAGCCCGAGATTTAGATCTCAAGCGGGTAACGGAGTGGCTCGGATTGGTGAGCGAGAGAGAGCTAGAGAGAAAGAGATTCTCTGTGTATCTAGGCTCAGCGACTTGTAGTTTCTCCCTCTATTTCATTTGTATCTTGAGGTGATTGTAACCGAGAGAGGAAGAACGCAAGTGTAACCTCCGGTGATTGTACTCTTCTCAGTTCATCTATTGGAAAGGTTGAGACCTATATTCTCTCCCCGGTGAGTAGCACCTTCTTCACATCGAAGAAGGGAGGTGAACACCGGGTTAACAAAACATCTCTGTGTCGTTTATTTCTTGCTTGACTCGAGTTCACACTGATATTGATTAGATGCGTTAGACTTGCGATTTGAACTACATCTGAGCTTGCAGGGAACCGATAAATCTCAGCAACACTTGTTGGGATCGTGTTTGGTATTCCTCTGGATTGGATGCTCCTCGTATCCTTAGTTGTTAGGTTCAACTCCAGCTTCAAATTGCTTCTATGGAAGGATTCGTGTGTGGTTCATGCTTTCAGCGTCGGTTTTGTATCCTTGGTCTTTTAGCTTTTAAAATTTTAGATCCTTTGTTTGTTGTTCTTTTTTTTTGGTAAGATCACTCTGTTATGTCTCCATTGTTTGGGCTTCCTGTCTCCGGGATGTTCGTGCTTCGAACTGGTCGGCTTTGCTTCCAGAAAGATTTTAATCTTTGCCGACTTTGGTTTGTATCTCTTGTTTCAATTTTCTAATAAACTTTCAGTATTTAGAAAAACAACGCTAGGGGATGAACTTGTGAAAAGTTTGCATAAATTACTTCGCTTTCATGCATTCTTGTGTATTTTGATCTGTTGATGATTTTTTTTTTGGCTCAACTTCAACTTTCATTCAAGCATAGTACACATTATTTGTAACCTCAAAGAGATTTAATCACTAGAGCAATAAAGCAGCCTAGTATTACATAGAATCACTGCTTAGATCCTACATTACCTAGCTGAAGCATCACTACCCTTTTGCACCACAATGAGAACAATCCATCCTACAACAGAATGGAAGTCCCTTACACCACCTAATTAGACCAAACGATACAAAGACATAGACTTAACCAAAGACCCTCAAACCTAATCGAAACCAATTTCAAGAGCAAAGCTGATGGTCACCGTTTGATTAGAATGTAGCTTATGAACCACCAACTGTTACACCGAGAGGCCTATATCCGAGTTCGATTTTCTGTCCCAAGGAAACTATGTAGCTTAAACTAATCCCAAGTTTCAAGGGTATGGAGCACAAACTGCTGGCGAACCAGAAGATTCAACTCCGAAGCTGGGATGTATGGCTCCATCACGCACCTGCCACAAAGGTTCACGCCTCCGGTTGACAACTCTGTTCTTGTGAAACCCTCCGGCGTGTTGCCTCCAAGAACCGGAGAAGCAAAACCCTTTTCCGCCGACAATTAATCTTCTCCTCTGTTGATCTCACCGCCGCAGGGGAAGCTAGATCGATGATGGAGGAGGTGTCCCTCCATGTCACGCGCCGTCGTCGAGAAGCTATCGTCGGAGATCTTAAAGATGGAAAATCATATCTGAAAATAGCTTCAGCCCTAAAAGCCGACTCCCCTAGCAACAGCCCACCGAAAGTCTCGCCGCTACTCGAACGGACACCGGGATCTGTCACCGTTGCTCACCGAAACGAGATCAGGTTATGAGCCCTATAAACTCAGAGTAGCTTGCATCTCAACTCCGTGAAGGTATGAAAGCCTGGGAAGCAAAGGAAAATAGAGAAGAGAGGGTGGAGGTGTGCACCCGACACCGGAAAACGCCGGTCCGGAGCTAAAGAAATTAGGTTTCCGGTATCTACACGCGAGGGAAGAGATGAGAGGAGAGAGATATACTTTTCATTTCCAGTGAATTAGATGATCTGTTGATGATTTAGTGCATTAGTTAGTGTATTTTTTGTTTATTTTGACTTTATGTTCATTTTAATTTAAACTCACTTATGTATAATATGAATAATTTTGATTTTAGTTTAAACGAGTTTTACATTTACAGACCTTATTTAATTATTAGTAACAGCTGACAAAACAGAGAAACAAAAGCCAAACTCTGAAAAGTCAAAAACAATTCCTTTGCCTTCTTTCTCATATCTTTCAGTTCTGGTAAACCATAAAATGTAAAACATAGCATATGGCCAATTTATATTTTTATACTATTGATTTTACTTTAATCTTCTTAGATAATGGTTTGGGTATTTATTAAAAAGTAGAAATATGTGAAAAAAATGTTTTTATCAGTTTCCAACCATTGTTTTGAGTTTTTATTAACTTTAAAATGTGGGTTTTTAGATTATTTTAATCTATTATTGAATCTTTTTAGGTTTATGTTGGTTTGGAATACAAAGAGTTGTTCGGGTGCAAAAGTGTAACCAAAGATGCAAAAATATATAGGTGCGTCTCAAGTTTAAATGGATGAGAGATTTCTGACTAATGAATTGAACTCTTTTTGAAAGATATAAAATTGAGTCAGATTTCTAAAGTAAGTGGATTGAAGTATGCTTCTTTTACTAAAGACTAATATGTCTGTAATTTAAATACGAGAAAACATGATTTTTTTTTTTTCGATTCAGCTTTGCATAAAATTTGACTTTTGCGTTTTGACATATATCTTCTATTTTAAAATCATTTTTAGGCTATTTTTTTAAATCAGATTTGAGAGTTTTGGTGGTTGGAGAGACGGGTCCATAAGACCATACTACTAGAAAAGATTTATGAACCTAAAATTTTATCTCTTAATCTAATCATGAGTTTTTCATCTTTGACAATGTTAGTTAGAAAGGTGACTGTATAAATGCATGAGCGAACATAGATGAGTGAGATATAATTAGCTAATGAAAGGTTATGTTATAGAGTGTCGTGAACCAATCAAACCAAATTATATTGCATGCTGAGGTTGAGGAATTCAACCGGAGATCGTCTTCATAGATCTATATCATAAGGTTTAGTGCTTCGGGAGAAAGATATTCTAGCTAAGAAGTTTGAGTTTTAAAACAGTTCTTACTACATTATGTGTCTAACAACCGTTTTTGCAGTATTTGTTTCTTGAGAATTGTCTGAATCATGATGCTTTTGTTGGACCTCTGTTTTTTAAAAAGAAATATAAAGTTGACTTTTTTTTTATTTTCCGGTGGCTTTCCCGACAAAACCGGTGGTCGTTCCAATCAGTTCATCAGCTGGTTGGTTGTAGGGAATGTAATGGGTACTACAACCTTACAAATCAAAATTGAATCATAAAAAAATGCAAATAAGTTGGCAAGTCTGTTTAATCAAAACATAGCAAATTTGACTAAGTGTCAAAATATTGCCAAGTTTCACGTCGAACAACACATGCATCAGAGAAGAGTATATATATATGGTATATCTTATTACTATGGCTCAAACAGCTTAGTGAGAGAGGAGGGGCGGCTCGGTTCGACTCGGCTTGGCCTTGGGTTTGGGTAAATGTGACCCTAGAACCACTACAAGATGTTCTTTTTAGGTCCAATTAAGCTCTACGTTTTTGGCTCAAAATAACATGCATTTCGTTCTAAAACGGTAAGTAATCTGTCTAATAAATAAAAAATGTCACGCAGTTTATCCTCTCAGATATTTAAACGAGAAAAGAGAGAGTCTTGGAGAATACGTTTTCGTAACTTAACTTCCTTGATTTGAGCGAGATTTTCGCCCACGTGCAGCAGTTGTTATGGAAATGGCTCTCGTCTTTCTCATTAAATAAACCCGACTCTTCTTCTTCATTCTTAAGTTTTCGCATCAAGAGAAAACCAACAAAAATCTCCAGCGTAAGTTTCTGTAGAGAGTGTTTCGTAGATTTATTAGTTCGTAGGGGTTGATCACGAGTGCCGCCTGACAACCTCCTGGGGTTGTATCATGGGATTCTATTTCGCATATGTCGTCGCACTTACGGGTGAATATTAAGAGTTAAGCAAAGAGATATATCTCGACTCCACGATCTGTTTTAAAATGTTTTCGTATCGGGTTTCGCTTCGATTCGTCTATTTCCTGTAATTATCACTTTTATTAATTTGTTTATATCAATTCGGTTTTCCGGCTTCTAAAGTCTTAACTATTAATTGCTTTCTATCGTAAACTTTAATCGGATTGATATGCGTTTAATGAAACGATTTTACAGGAATTAAAAATGTTTTTTATTTGTTTTTGAACAGTTTTTGCGATTTTCTTAAGCATCTCCACGAAACGTTTCTTGTTTCAAGTATAAAATCCTTTGCGTTTTGCTTTTACCATTTCCGCGAACGTACATGATTATTAAAACATTTATAAAAACGGCTTGTTTCCACTGTCACTTTCATGAGCGAGTTTGGGAAACGATCTAAAAAGCTAACACAAACGGCCTTGCAAACGCTTCTAGCGAGTTTGCATATCATTTATCAGCTTCTATTTGATCATATATGGTGATTAAGAACGCTCTTGAACGGTCTTTAGTAAATCTAAATGAATGATATACCATAATTATTTTCTATAAATAATGTGTTATTTCTTATCGGTGTACTAACACACATTCTCGTTTGTTGTTTTTCAGAAAAGAAAACATGACTACCGATACCAACAACAACACCATTGCTGATCAAACTCTACTCATCGATGCAGGAACTGATGCAACCGTAACACCCGCTAGAACCACAGCGACAACGGCTGCAGCAATAAGAACTAACCTTCCAGTGAGAAATGTTGCCGATGAAACCACGCGCCGTAGCTGATTCGGTTCTGGTATTTATCAAGTGGGCTCAACAGAAGCCACCACAAGTGCTCCTGTTGAAGTTCCAACTCTTTCGGATGTTCATGGCGTATTGTCTCAAGGATTGATGCCAGACAAATTTGATGACAAAGGCTTCAAAACATGGCAAAAGAAGATGATGTTCTTCCTCACGATGATGAAATTGGACAAATTCATCCAGGAGGGTAAGCCACTTCACGAGATTAAGGATGTGCAGACTCTTGCAAGTGTTGACATATGGGTGCATTCCAACTTCATATGCAAAGGCTACATTTTGAGTCGCCTCATTGACCTATTGTACCAAGTCTATTGGACATTTCCACGGAGAAAGAGCTCTAGAGATCACTGGATAAGAAGTACAAAGGTGAGGATGTTGACTGCTAGAAGTTTGTGGTTGTACAATTTCTTGACTTCAAAATGGTGAATTCAAAACCCATCATTGATCAGGTGGAAGCGTTGCAGCTCATTTGCCATGAAATCACTGCTGAAAGAATGTCCATTTGCGAGACATTCACAATTCTTACCTTCATCCAAAAGCTTTCTCCAAGCTATGCAGATTTCAAGAACTACCTGAAGCAAAAAAAAAGAAGAAGAGGGATCTCGAGGAGCTCATATGAGGCTTCAGATGGAATCCAGGAACCAAAATGATGACAAGTTTCTCCAAGCTAAAGAGCATAGTGTCAACATGGCTGAGTTAAAGGCAAAGGAAAGGCACACACCCACTCTCCTGCCAAGCTTTTCAAAACATTTTATTCTTGAAGGCTTCTGGAACAAATTTCAAGAAGAAGATCATTGAAATCAAAGCGAATGTGGAGAACTTCAAGGGAAATGTCACTACTGCCACAAAATTGGTCACATGACTGTTGAGTGTCTCAGAAAGATCAGAGATGAGAAGGGTCAAACGCATCTCACTGAGAAGGATCTTGTTGCAGTGGTGACTGAAGTCAACATGGTTGAGAGCAAAAACCCTAAGGAATGGTGGTATGATACATGTGCCACCACCAACATTTGCACTGATAGGACAATGTTCAGCACCTATTAGAAAAGCAAGACTTATGAGAAGTTGTTCATGGGAAACATTGTAGTCTCCAAGATTGAACACCGCAGTAAGGTGATTCTGAAGATGACATCTGGACGTGAATTCACTCTGCAGAATGTGAAGCATGTGCCTGACATGAGGAAGAACCTGGTCTCGGGAACGTTGCTCAGCAAGAATGGATTCGCCATAAGTTTTGAGGCAGACAAGCTCATGTTTAGGAAGAATAGGGTTATTTGGGGAAAGGGTATGTTAAGGACGGACTGGTCAAATGAATGTAGTGACAGTCCCTCCGAAATTTGTAGCTCCAAAAGATTCAATGAATAAGAAAACAATAGTTGCTTATTTGATAGAGTCTTTTAACATATTTGCATGAAAGATTAGGCCATGTAAACTACAAATCTATACAAATATTAATGAATTTGAATCTAATCCCTAAATGCAAAACAAGTAAACAAAAATGTGAAGTATGCGTATATACTAAGCTCACAAAAACGCTCTCACCTCTTGTTAAAAGAACTAACAAACCTAGAGATTTAATTCACACAGATTTATGTGATTTAAAATATATACAAACTAAAGGTGGGAAAAAGTATTTTGTGACCTTCATAGATGACTGCACAAAATATTGTTATGTATATCTATTACATAGCAAAGATAAAACCTTAGAAAAAAATCGAAGAATTTAAACTCGAGGTCGAAAATCACCTTTAAACAATTATAAAGATAGTTGGAAGCCACATAAAAGGCGAGTATGATGGTCCATTTAATGCATTTTGTAAAGAACATGGAATAATATATCAAACTACAGCTCCTTATTAACTAGAATCTAATAGAGTTTCTGGACGCAAAAATCGAACTCTAAAAGAGATTATGAATGCAATGTTGCAAAAATTTGGGTTACCCCAAAACATGTGAAGGAAGTGTTACTTACCACTAATTATATCCTGAACAAAATTCCTTACAAAGTAACTGACATAACTCCATATGAACTATGAAAAGGTAATCGACCTTCGTATAAATACCTCAAAGTGTGGGGGTGCTTGAAAAAAGTTGTGGTACCACCACCAAAAATGTCACTATTGGACCTAAAACAGTGGATGGCATCTTCATCGGATATGCACATAATAGTAGTGCATATCGATTTCTGGTATATAAGTCTAAAATATCAAATATTCATAAAAATACAGTAATGGAATCAAGAAATGCATCTTTCTTCGAAAATATTTTTTCTTGCAAGGAAAAACAAGGTTCAAAGAGAACTCGAGAAGAAAACCACGACGACAAAGCCTTAGAAATAGAGACAAGTGTCAAAATTTCTATTAATGATATTTCAGAAAATGAAAAAATGAACCTAGAAAGAGCAAAAGAGCTCCAAAGGATAAATATTTTGGTAAATATTTTTAATGGCATTTTTAGTAGAAAATGATACAAAAACTTTAGTAGAAGTCATGGCTTCACTAGACGCTCTGTTTTGGAATAAGACGTCAAAAGTGAATTTGACTCTATCATGCAAAATTTTACATGATACATAATAGATTTACCACTGGGTTGCAAATCATTAAGGAGTAGATGGATCTTAAAACAAAAACTAAACCCTCATGGAACACCTGGTGACAAAACAAAGCTAGGCTCGTAGTTCAAGGATTCCAACAAAAAGAAGGCTTTGACTACTTTGATACTTATTCTCCAGTTACGAGGTAAGGCTAATGATAGCAATCACAATTTTAAGAGATCTAGAAATCCATCAAATGGATGTAAAAATCGTCTTTCTAAATGGTGATTTAGAAGATAAAATTTACATGACAAAACTTGAGAGTTTTGTTATTCCTGGACAGGAAAATAATGTATGTTGACTTGTAAAGTAAATTTATGGGCTCCAATAAGCTCCTAAACAATGGCATAAGAAATTTGACAATGTAATGATGTCAAACGACTTCAAATTTGCCGTTGAGCATGTTCTTTGTTCAATATGCTCATTATTGGAAACAATAAAAGTATCATCAATCAAACAAAGAACATGCTCAAAGACAAATTTGAGATGAAAGATATGAGATTAGCATATGTAATTCTTGGGGTTAAAGTCAAAAGAAATTGAAATGAAATTATATTAAGTTCTTAACTCAATCTCATTAGGTTCAAACAATATTAGAGAGATTTAAAATCTACTCTAGTAGTACAACAAAAACTCCGTTAGATCCTAGATGCACTTGACAAATAACTCAGATGAAGCGGTTTCAGAAAGTGAGTATGGATGTGTGATCAGAAGATACATATACTTGACCAATTGTACTAGACCAGATCCAGCTGATACATTAAACATACTAAGTCGATATACAAGTAATCCAGGTCATACACATTTGAAAGCTATAACGAGAGTACATAATTACTTGCGCTACACCAAAGATGTTTGGCTTCATTATGGCAAAGAACCAACAGTTTTAGAAGGATACAATGATGCTAACTGGATATCAGATTCTAAAAACTCAAAATCCACAAGTGGATATGTCTTTACACTAGGAGGAGCAGCAATATCATGGAAATTTACCAAGAAACAATGTTAGCCAGATCCACCATGGAATCTAAGTTTATAGCCTTAGACAAAGCAACAGAAGAAGCTAAATGGCTTCTATTTTTTGGAAGGTATTCCTATGTGGGAGAAACATGTGCCAGCTATATGTATACATTGTGACAGTCAATCAGTTATAGCTCGACTCAAAATAATCTCTACAATAGTAAATCTCAACACATCAGAAGATGACATAAGACCATTAGACAACTTATCTCAAATGGTGTAATCACTATAGACTACATCAAATCGCCTAACAACCTAGCAGATCCATTCACTAAAAGTTTTTCACGAGATATTGTTGTTAAATCATCAAAAGAAATAGGTTTAAAGCCTACAAAGAATGAGGATACTTGACTGCAACCCTACCTATCATGATTTAGCAAAACATAGGTTCAAACGGAAAACAAGTCGTAGGTTCAAAGGGAAAACAAAATCAAACAGAATCTACAAAAATCACTTTAATAACTAGTCTCTTTCTAGCTCCTAAGATGATAAAAGTGCTAATGTGAGAAGGGATACGCATAGGCTTTTAATGATTCCAAAGTTTTTAAAGCGGAGTATTACTTAATACTTTTCATGGTCAATCACCTAATAAGTTTGAAATGGGTTCGTTTCTAGGAGAATGAATGCAAGACTATATTCTCTAAGTTCACTCATGAAAAACATGAATAGATCAGGGCCACAATGAACCTAGTAGAGAACTAAGTTATACGAGAAAATGAAGCTGCGTTATGCCTATTATCTTGGTCTACATAAAACACCGGGTGGTTCAAGACATCATGTTAACTTCCTGGTAAAGTAAACCCCGACAGATATTAACTATAAGTGGTTCAAGGCTTAAAAATGCCACCAACTCAAACAAAGTGAATTTTTCACAAACACTCTCAATAAGTATGTCAAGTCTAGTCAGGATTAGAATAAGTATAGTAATTAAAGTCTATCAAGTCTGCATTTAGTCTCATATATTTGAGTTATTTCTATTATTGTGGAGGATTGTTGGAACTCTGTTTTTTAAAGAGAAATAAGGCTGGATTTTCTGATTTTCCGGTGGCTTTCCCGGCCAAACCGGTGGTAGTTCCTATCAGTTCATCAGGTGGTTGTAAAGCTTGTAATGAGTAGTACAACCTGGTATTCAAACTCTCAAAACATATCAAATTTGAACAAAAAACAGATGCAATACGTTGGCAAGTCTGTATAATCAAAACACAACAAATTTGACTAAGTGTCAAAATATTGCCAAGTCCCACATCGGAATACACATGAATCAGAGACGAGTATACATATGGTATCTTATTAGCATGGCTATAGCAGCTTAGATAGAGAAGGGCTCCCGCACGCGCACCACCGCTGCCGTCTATCCGGCTGGCTCGGCGTGGGCTTGGGCTCGGGCTTGGGTAAATGTGGTCTTAGAGCCACTATAAGATGTTTTTTTGGGCCCAATTAAGCTCTACGTTTTTCTCCCAAAACAACATGCCTTCCATTTTAAAACGACAAGTAGTTTGTCTAACATAAAAAAATTGTCATGCAGTTTATCCTCTCGGATATTTAAACGAGAAAAGAGGGAGTCTTGAGGAATAAGTTTACGTAACTCAACTTCCTTGATCTCCGTGAGATTTCTGCCCACGTGCAGCAGATGTTACGGGAAGTGACTCTCTTCTTTCTCTTTAAATAAACCCGCCTCTTCTTCTTCATTCTTACCTTTTCACATCGAGAGAAAACCAACAAAAATCTCCATACGTAAGATTTTGAAGAAAGTGTTTCGTATATTTATTTATTCGTAGGGAATGATCACGAGTGTCACATAACAACCTATCGTGGTTGTATATTGAGACTTTATTTCGCATAGTTCGTAGGGGTTGACCAGGATGGCTTACCTTACGGCGTAGACATGTGTTCTCTGGTTTTCTAGGTGAGTGGGGTTTACATTTTTTACTAACCTTCTCACTGAATTTAGACTTCCTTACACTAAATTGACCCTACTTTTTGTGTTCGTTATAACTCGGCGTTTCATGAACACACCAAGAACATTAGAGAATAATTGTCATAATGTCCGGGGAAGTTAGTTGCATAATTATTCACGCTATTGTAAGTGCAAAAATGACACAACAATACAGTAATACAAAAGGTAAACTAAGAGACAAATTACACAGGCAAATACCAATGCCCTTTTAGAATACCCTTTAAACAATATTTACAAGACCTTGTGTATTTAGCTTTACATGTCTAGTGTTAACACCCTAACACATGATACTGAAAGATTCCTGAGCTACCCGCTTATTTCTCTCTTCCGTCAAGTACTTCAGCCACTGCTTCAGTATGACCCAGAACACTTCCAAGAGCTTTTCTCTCTCTATAAGATCAACCTATGTTTCTCTGTCTCTCTACAGACGACCTCATAGCTATCTTATACTATTCTCCATGTTCCTGAAACCTAGTCTCCAAGGCACCATGGATATGGACATCTTCCATATCAATAAGTGTAACTTTCCTTTTCTTGGAATGAACTTATTCCTCTTCCTTTAAGTCATAAACTTGCTTCTCAAGTTTATTTCTTTTTTCCTTATCTCCAAGATACACTCTTGCTCTCTAAGTCTACACGAATCCAGCTCAACATCTTGACTCCACATGATCTTCACCACTCAACATGATGTCTGCTTCAGCAACTACGTCAGTGACCACTTCAGAGTAGACATCTTACATCCTCAATCTCCCTTTTTTAGCTTTATGTGCCAATCAAGCACAACCTTCTTCTGGTTCAACAACCACGTTCCTCACTTGGAAACTTCCATGCTAAATGTGCTTTTTTCTCCCCCACGAGATGTGCACCACACCATGCTTTTCTCCCCCATGAGAAATGTATTCTCTGCATCAGGTTGTCCATCACCATGCTCTTCTCCCCCACGAGATATGCACTCCTTGGACCAGAACGTCACCACTTCTCCCCCTGCTTGATTGCATACTAAGCTAAAACAAATGCTTAGATGTCAAGCCTTATAGACATACCCGTCTGCTTCTTCATGCGTAACCATGATGCAACCCCTGCTGTAGCAGAATATATTACAAGTATTGCATCACGATCTGACGCACTTGTCGAACTACCTTTCAACCCACTTATGTTGAGGACCTGGCTTTCTTCATTGTCGTCTTCTTGAACACGAGCCCCTCTTCATCCACACTAAGTGGACTCTGCACTTGTTGTTATTGTATTGGATTGATTTCACTATCACGCTCCTGATGATCAACTCACATCACTTCCTGACGTATCTATTTCCCCTTTGAACCACAAACAACTTCTTGTCTTGGCTCCAAAATTGATGCTTCTTGATCTTCTACAAGATCACTCCTAACAGAGTTGCACCCTTCTTTTGATGTCGCATCCTTGATCTCATCAAGTAAGCCACTCTTTGTTGACACCATTCAACCCTTTTGAGTTCAATGAATGTCTTGTTCACCCTCTTGGCCATGTTTTTGCTCTTCTCACGAGCAAAAAAGTTCACCTTCTTGTGTCCAACCTTCTCACAAAAGGAACAACACATCCGATGTTGCTTCTTGTTTAGCCTAACACAGTTGCTGATCGCGATCAGTCTCTTTCCTTGTACCAGATGCACAACCATGCTTCAGAACCTCCTGCCTAACCTTCATGTTGTTGCACTGATGTACTACATTCGACTTGTTACTCATAGTTACACGCTGTAGAACTTCCTGTCGTACTCCTTCCTGTACGTCCCAACATACTTCCTTACAACCTTCTTTAGATCCACCTCTTGATGTTCTTCCTCGCACGAAGTGTGACATCCCCTTCAGATGTTCTTCAGTACTCCTAGCTCATCAGTATCCCAAACCCCAATTCACCTTGGCTGGTTGTCAAATCGAGAGTATCTTATCCAAGTCCTTGGTTCCACTATTGAGCATCCTGACCCGCTTGTGATTCTCATCCAAATCACGTTCCAGTATTCTTGCTCTCTCTCTCTCTTGTTCACCAGTAGCAACTTCCCTCAACTTGCTAACTTCCTACTCAAGAGACTCGTTTTTATCTCTTAAACCCGCAAGTTTTTCAACCAGCTCGCTTTGCTTCTGAGAAACATTGTCCAGTTTGCATCAACATCTGAATCTGAGGACTCATTGAATTCCTCCTTGCATGCACCAAATGCAACAAGATTCTTCATCACCTTTCCATCTTCTTCGGACTTTAAATCATCAGACGACTGCAATGGAACTCATTTTCCCTTCTTTGAGTTTGGACAATCACGTTGTGTGTGTCCAATCCCTCTGCACTCAAAACACTTAAGTTCCATTCGTTGTGCTATAGGATAGTCAGCCCTTATATGACCAACACCTTCACACTCATAGCAGTTGAGACCTTCTCTTCTTCTGCCATTTCCATGATCACCTCCCTGGCGACCATACTGATTTCTTCCACCAAAATTCCTAGCCAGCATACCGATGGCATCTTCAAGCTTCTCAAATCTATCAACATCCTTGTCAGCTACAAGCGTTATACTCCTTGTTGCACAACCTGACGTTGAGACCAAGTTACTGTTTGTCTCCATCTCTTCTGCCTTCAGCATACCTACAAGTTTGTCAAACTTGAGCTCATCCGTGTTTGTAATCATATGCAAGACTGCCTTGTGAGCTGCAAACTTAGTTGGAAGACGGCATAGCAAATTCTTTACTAGCTTCTTCTCCTTGTAATTATTTCCAAGTATGAATGCTTCATACGCCATAGCACTGAGTTTGGCACTGAAGCTTGCCACATAATCATTGTCAGACCACTTGAGGTTTTCATATTGCGACCGAAGATGATCTAGGCGTGTCCTCTTGACACTCTCATCTCCTTTAAACGAGTTCAGAAGGATCTCTCACACCTCTTTAGCTGGAGTACTCCCTTAAATCAGTTGAAAATGTTTTGCTTCAATAGCTCCAAAAATCACCGACAATGCCTTTACATTAAATTTTGATGCATTAAACTCTACCTCTGACCAATCCTCTTTCGGATTGGGCTTCTTCTCATCTCATGTGACTATGTTAGGCTCCTCCCAACCAATTTCCACAGCTATCCACACATCTTCATTGATTCCTCGAAATAATCTGCTTCATGCGAGCCTTCTAGTGACCATACTGGTCCGCGTTCAATATGATTGCCTTCTGCATCTAAATAATCGTGTCCATCTTCACCTTTAGGATTACACTGAGAACTTAGGTGCTCCGCTCTAATACCAATTGTAAGTGCAAAGATGACACCACAATACAGTAATATAGAAGGTAAACCAAGAGATAAATTACACAAGCAAACACCAATGCTTTTATTAGAATCTCCTTTAAACAATCTTTACAAGACCTTGTTTATTCAGCTTTACTTATCTAGTGTTAACACCCTAAAACACGATACTGAAAAATTCCTAAACTACCCATTTATGTCTCTCTTCCGTCAAGTACTTTAACCACTGCTTCAATACGACACAGAACACTTCCAAGAGTTTATCTCTCTCTATTAGATTAGCCTATGTGTCTTTGTCTCTTTACAGACGACCTCGTAGCTATCTTATACTATTCTCCATGTTCCCGAGACCCTAGTCTCCAAGAAAACATGGATATGGACATCTTCCATGTCAATAAGTGCAACTTTCTTTTTTTGGAATACACTTATTCCTCTTCCCTTATGTTATAAACTTTCTCCTCAAGTTTATCCCTCTTTTCTTATCTCCAAGATACACCCTTGCTCTCTAGGTCTACACAAATCCAGCTCAACATCTTGACTCCACATGGTCTTCACCACTCAACGCGACGTCTGCTTCAGCAACTACGTCAGCGACCATTTCAAAGCAGGCATCTTACATCTTTAGCTATTACATGTGAAAACAAATTTACAATAAGTTAATCTTTTACAAAACCTCTATACACTGCATCTTTTTATTAGATACAGCTTAGCAAAATGGGTTAAAGACTTTTGTCTCTTCTTTATGGGGACTATAATATACTTTTATATATAGTTGATTAAATGCATAAAGTTAAATGTAACAATACTAAAAGAAAATAAACCGAGTGCTTAAGGTGTCTAAGTCAACAATCTTATTGTGACCAAACATATTCTTCCACGTGACTATAAATTTTGAAACCCACTGCCATTGTACTTTTTATATTGTGAGTTGTCACCATTATCTTAGGCCAATAAGTATAACTCACAAATAAAATTATTTGGTTGGGTCCAAGCAATATCTCTAATCAATTTCCTGTTTCATTCTAATGTCTTGTGGCTTCTCAGTTTTCTCTTTTCATTTGGTGCATTCCCTACCTATGAAGATCATTAATGTAAGATTAGTCTTTCCCAAAACCGATCGAATTTAGAGAGTGGAGTTAGGGACACATGTCTACGCCAAAAGACAATCCATCCGTCAATGGTCCAAGAATCCCCGAACACTTTCCTTCTGCTTAAATCTACCAACCCAACCAATATCCAGCACTTCTATTTATAGTTTTGCAAGAGAAAGGATATATGGAAAAGAAGAGAACAGAGTAAGTTATTGGATTACTCAATGTGACATCTTCTAGACCATCCTTCCCGCATAACTACCCATATGGCTAAATGCAGGACGAGGGCCAACTAGCGGCACAAACATTCAGCAATATTTAATTTAAATAAATAATTACTACACGATACACACATACAATCACACACATCATATTTCCACATATTTTACATATGTTTCCTCACTTCCGTTGTTGTCCCTTCTGTGAGGCCAACCGCCTGGACACATAACTGCCACTCTCGTCCCCCTAAAGCCGATGCTCGTATGCACCGCGCAACTCACCCTTCCCAACCGGCAGTCACACACACAAAACCGGCACACACACGCCACACCAGCACTCCAAACGTCTCATCACATCTCCACACTCTTCCTCTACATTCAACACTTCACAACGACTCACATACAACAAATAATCCCATCCTAACATCTATTCGTTTAACCTATATATCATCAATAAACATAATCTTTCAATTCTTTCTAAAACCCTAGCTTGCAAACAATTCGTAAACAAACATCAAGCAATACTGCAAAAAAATCTCTCACATAACTACAATCAGTCCATTAAGTCCTCTAACAATGCGAGCGTTCTTATGCAGTATGTAATATAGATATAGCAACCTAGTAACCATTATGTTCTATAAACCTAACGAGCAATCAAGACTAAGCAGACCTAGACCAACATTCAAAATATAAAATTTCAAGAGAAGAAACTGAATTTGAGACATCCCACCTGAATTGAAGATATGGAGATTGATCTGGAAAAGAGCTTGATCTGGAACGCAGATCTGAAGACATGAACAAAGAAACAATGAACAACAAAAACACCACACGATAACTCGGCTCGGCTAGAGGTATGGAGGCCCGGCAGCTCGGACGTGGTAGCTCCTCATGGTTGCGCTCTGGTGACGTTCACAGTGGTTTTGCAGCTTGGTTCTCGCATAGCAAGGAGAGAGAAAGAGATCAACAAGAGAGAGAATGACAAAGAAGAAAAAGTAGATACCTAGACGGCTAGGATTTTCTAATCTCTCTAATCTCTCTGAAAATGAAGAAAATAAAAATACATCAAATTTGTTAACGGGGTTTATTTCCTACATACCCGAGACCTCGTCCAGATTTCATTGACTTAGAACAAGAAAACAACCTACAATTGCTACATGTTACAAAACACACTTGTACCTACCGCTCTTTTCTAAGTAAGCAATCTCTAAATATAGGTATCAAGCATGCATGCATGCATTGATCACTATCATGCAGCACTGGAGCAACACTGTTTTCGAACAGCTGCAATTTTCACAGACCACCAATTAAATCTCATGTGCTAAATTCCCCTAAGCCTACGCTTCAATCTTCCACATCTCTAGAAGTACTTCACCAAGTACATCAGCACCCAACGCACACCAATGACACAAAATTCTTGATCACCCAAGCACACATAAAGCTCACCACGAGCTCCATACAATGGCTAACTCCGCCATACAAAGCGAAACCCCACGCCACCAAACTAAGTCCACATCGGACTCCATTAGAAAATACTTCATAGTGTACTTCGACACCAAATAGTCACCAAGAAAACCTCTATCTTTCTTCTCTGAGTTCTGGTTTTCTCATTAGGCACGCTCCTCCTTATATAGCAGACCAGAACTTGAACTCCACATCTTGAACGTGCTCTCCAGGTCTACCAAATACACTTAATGCAACTTTCCATTTTCTTTACCGGAAAACTTCAGCTTCAAGCAAACTCACTTTTACCAAATGAAAAACATCCATTTTTTTGAAGCATATATCTTGTTTCCTTTTCCAAGGTCAGCAAGCCCACATTCATCACATAACACAAACTATAGCATAGCATTAACTCATGACACACGTATGTACTACCTCCTGTTGTACTACACAAACTGATACAGAATATCTAAGCAAAATGTATCTTTAGTTTCCTGCTTTTTTACTATGGATGTGCACTCATCATAGCTACCTTGAAAACCACGTCTTCAATCTCCCCCTCAAGTCACATCATGGTCAAAATTCAACTCGAAATCACCACCTTCCAAACCTATAAAGAAATACCATCACACCATCTTCAACGATCTTCAATCAAACTTTGTCCTACTTCTTGAACAAATTTTGTCCTCATCATCCATGATCTCACCAGTAACTTAGGTGACTCGCTTTGATACCAATTGTAAGTGCAAATGAGGCGAGAAAAATAAGTGCACAAAGTAAAGACACATCAAATTTGTTGACGGATTTGTTTTTCACATCCCTGGATCTCGTTCATGTTTCATTGACTTAACAAGAAAGCAACCTACAATTTCTATATGGTACAACACACACACTTGTGCCTACAACTCTTTTCTAAGTAACCAATCTCTAAAGATATGTATCACGCACGCTGGTATAGATCATTATTAGGTAGGACCGGAGAAACACTGTCTTCGAACAGCTGCAATCTTCAAAAAACACCAATGAAACGTCATATGCTAAACTCCCTCTGAGTCTAGGCTTCAAGCTTTCACAGCTTTAGAAGTACTTGACCATGTACATCAGTACCCAACACACATCAATGACACAAAACGCTTGATCACCCAAGCACACACAATGGCTAAATCCACCATACAAAGCGTCAACTCCAACATCACCAAACTAAGTCCACATCGGACTCCATTAGACAATTCCTTAGAATGTACTTCAACACTAAGCAGTAACATACACCAAGGAAACCTTTCTCTCTCTCTCTCTCTTGCTTCTCTAGGCTCTGGTTTTCTCTTAAGGCACGCTCCTCCTCATATAGTAGACATAACTTGATCTCCACGTCTTGAACTTGTTCTCCAAATCTTCCAAATACACTTAATACAACTTTCTTTTTTCTTTAATGGAAAACTTCATCTTCAAGCAAACTGACTTTTACCAAATAGAAAATGTTCATTTTTCTTCAAGCATATATCTTCTTTCCTTTTCCAAGCTCAACAATCCACGCTCATTACAGAACACGAACTCTAACATAGTCCATCCTTTTGACACTCGTTTGTACTACATTCGGTAATAATGCACAAACTGATATAGAACATCTCAACAAACTGCATCTTTCGTCTCTCCTCTTCTGACTATGAATATGCATTGCATTCATCATAGCTAATTTGAAAACTACGTCTTCATGATAAATCATCAACGCCCAGAGCCAGTCTTCTGGGCTAAAGCCCATAAAGCAAGAGCTTTGGGCACCATAGTTTATCAAAATATTTAGGGGGAACATGTATGATGACTTCTCTTTGGTGTAGTGATTATGCATATGTTTTCTTATTCTTCAGGCGTAGGTTCGAAGACTTTTTTTACTTCTTTTTTTTTAATTTCTTTTTTAACAATGACAAAATGTAAACAGATTTATCGTTGATTGTGATTTCCTTTCTAACAAATTTAATTTCCTTATGTATATGTATATATTAAATAAATTGTAAGATATATAAATTCACAAATTAAACAAAAACTAATAATTTTCTTAACCCTAACCGTTCACGTTTCCTATTCTCAGTCTTTACATCTATTTTATTTTTTCTTCGACGATCATTGCCACAAAAAAAAAGATTATCTTCCACCTGTTCATCGTATCTGTTGAAATAGGTGGCTTGAAATAGGTGGCTTGAAATAGGTGGCTTTCCTAATCTTCATGTAAGTCTTTTTTTACCTACTTTATTTCTTCATCTTATTCTTTCTTGAATTCTTATCATCTTCTTTAGAATTTTCTGAAATCCAAACAAACAGGAAATTATAACTATGAAACTCTATCAAAAATTTAGAAGATTTTGCAAACTGAAATTGACGTCAACAAGATTGATCAAAATATAATGTTTGGCTATTCACTTTTTCTTTTATTGTATGTATTGTTTCTATGTTTTCTAACTTATATTTTAGTGATTTTAAATCATAGAAAATGCTACCAGAAAACAAAATTAGAAATAATTTACTGGCATTTTTTTGCTTTTTTAAGAACAAACTAAAATTTAACAACATTTTACATCATTTTGGATACATTATTTAAAATATAGCAAACAAATTATGGTTGGGGGTAATATTTTTCGAGTGCGCTTTAGACACCAAATATATCCGGACCGGTATTATTTACGCCTTAACATCCTTTAAAAACATCAAAATTCTTATACACTCCTCTAGCAAATCGTAACATAAAGAACATGCAATGAAAATATAATATCGTCATATATATCATACAACCATCAAATCTCCGAGCCTAGTAAACTCATAAAATGAAGAAAAAAAAATCACTACTCACATGAACATTGCTAGGACGTGTGCGTTACTAGAAGGGGAGAGGAATGCATAGCAAAACACGTGCGCCAATAAATATCATGGGTCAGTGAGTTTCGGCGATGATGCGTATATGCATGCTTCACCTTTTGCAAGTTGTGCGCGATTCAAATGTTAATTGGAAATTGTCAAAAAATATTACTTTCTTTTTACCATTTTTCATTATTATTTTAATCATTTTTATTCTTATTTTTTTTTTAAAAAATACACTTATAACTTTTAGGTTAATTAATCTAATACTTAAGATTTAGAGGTGAGAGATGAGAGTAGGGTATGGTTTAAGAATATAAAATTTAGGATTTTAATTAATTTTAAAAATAAATGTCTCTTAAAAATGATATTTATGAAAATATCTCTTTAATGAAAGTAAAAATGAAAAGTGATACAACAAAAGTGGTAAACTTGAAATTCTCCCAATATTAATAAAGTACCTCATCAAATCTTTATATTTCAGAAGATTTTTTCTCTCTTTTCATATTGACACCTCATAAAATTAAGTTTCTACAAACTTGATACATAATCATAATTTCTTGAGTATTAATAAATAGTCTTTAAATTTTTAAATTATTATTATTTAAGCTAAATATATAAACACAATATTAAATAATCCATAAATATTTATAATTAAAGCTAATTAAACACAATTAAATTTTAATTTTTAAATTATAAATAATTATTTTAACATAATTTTGACATATGATAATATTTATAATTTTAGCTAAATAAATGTACTTACAATTTTAAATTTTCAAAAATTTATATTATTTCGTTGATAAATATTATTATCTACAGTTACATATATATTATTTTATTATTTGTTTTAATATTATTATCTATATATTAAAGTTAATCAAACACAAATCAATTATAGTTTTTAAATTATAAATAATTGTTTGACATAACTTAATAGATGTAATATTTATAATTTTGGTTATACAAATATACTTACAATTTTAAAATTTTAAGATTTTATATTATTTCGATAATAAATATTATTATCTATAGTGACATATATGTTTTTTTAATATTTATTTTGATATATATATATATATATATTAAATAAATATTAAAAAATATTCATAATTTCTAATTTCAAAAAATGTAAATACACTGAAAAAAACATGAACCGTCATACATGATCTTCAATTTAGATACATGTAATTAAACTGAAATTAATATGAACAATCATTATCATTTTGTATCATAAACAAAACACAACATAATTTATTAAGAATAATAATTAATAAATTATATATGCTAATATATTTATGGTAAGCTATAAGTTTTATCTTCTTAAAAAGCTTAATAATACGTTTAGCACTATATGTACATAATTAATTTTAAGTATTGTCAAAATATTAAAAAATGAAATAAAACTATCAAAATCTAGTGATAATATATAGGAATTTGTTATATATTACCAATAAATTCTCTGTAATAACTTCGAATAACATGGTTTACTTACACATTAATTATAATAACATATTCTAAATTAAAATAATGTATATTTATAAATATTAAAATTAGTATTAGGTTTTCAAGTTGCATACCTAATTTAAAATAGTTTTTTTGTAATGAATTAGCTACCATTTTTATTATATATATATATATAATATATATAATTACATTATCTGTGAATTCAAGAAATAAACTTATAAAATATTTATATTCCATGTTTAATTCAATTGGCTATAATTTTAATAGTTACATTTTAATTAATAGCAAAGTAAAATAGAAAAATATTAAAATAAAATAAAACAAATATATAATTTATAAAAAGAATAATAAAAATAGTGAAAGTTGTTATAAGAAAATAGTGAAAGTTAATGTAATTTAATTGAAACTAAATTAAACATTTTTAAAATTTTCATTAAATTATTTTTAATGATAAAATAAATATATGATTTTTAAGTAATGTGAACACAAGATCTAAGATTATTGTATTTTAGTAATTGTAGAAAGTAAATATGTTACATACTGGCTTAAAAGGCTTAAATATACCTTTAGTACTAATGCAAAAAAATGTATACCCGAAAAGGCCAATAGAAATGTAATATAAAATAAATCGACAAGAAACAAAAAAAAAAGAAAGTGAAACTAGATGACTTTACAAAATAAATCAATTAGAAAAATATACAATGACATAATAAAAATAGAAAATAACCTTCAAACAATTGCAACAATTGTATTAGAAAACTTAGTTAATCTAGCGGAATTGAGGTCGAATTTTTTTCACAACAAACAAATGTAACTAAAAATAATGATAAATATTTAGAAAGGTAGGCTCTACTATCAAACCTATGAGGTAGTAAAGAGGAAGTTTGCTCTGAAAGGACAGAAATTGTCATCGCAGAAGTAGAAAAAAAACTCAAAACAGGATCAATCAAATTTAAAATATGTGGAAGTAAAGACACATGTTTTGTACATACCAATATGATAAGATATAAATTTACAGGACACATTATGCAAACTATTCAAATTCTTATTCTCCAAATATTTTGAAATTTAATGTCTTTGTAAGTATAGTCGCTTATTCCCAAAATTATTGTCTTTAAACTTTTAGTTTGCTTGATTTCAGTTTTGTTTTCATTACTAAAAAATATAAAGTTATTTAGTTTAGTTAACAAAAAAATATTTCTCTTACTAATTATCGAAATAAAATATATTACAGTGAAGGCTAAGGGTAATTGTTTTCTAAAACACTTACAAGCAAATTTTAATTTCTTTTGATAAAATATCAAATTCTGCACAAAGCGCGAACCTCCCCTAGTTGAAAATATAGTCCAAACATTTTCAGTACGTTTATTCTCGTAGAATAAAACCAACATGCACTTTTCCTTTTTTGTAATGTTTGCTGAAAATTCAAATTTAACTTTTGATTTATCGTTTAAATATATTAAAAATATTTTTTATATATTAAAAATTAATTAAAAATAAAATTAGTTAAATATTAAAAGCTTAAATATAATTTCTAAAATTCTTTTTATTTTTACTCTAATTGCCTTTATCACAAATCTTTTTTCTTCTTTTTCTCTCATGACTCACTTTTTTTTTCTTAATGAACACGAAATTGACTCAAATCAA